>CP130735.1:41346429-41421429 GCA_030553155.1 Nippostrongylus brasiliensis
TTGTCGAATTACGGCTATTTCGCTTGATAAAGCAGACAATGCGCTGAGTCTCCATCAGATTGTTTCCTACTTCCCTACTTTGGACGCTTTTACTTTCCTAAAGTTTGGTTTTTACCCTTCTCTTATGCTTCACCTTTATATTTTTCATTACATTTTTGAAGATTCATGGCCTTTTCTCTTACACTTACTCCCGTGGACACTATACCTTTCTTAGGTAAGACACTGATCCGATCAACAAGTTTGCAAAGTTCGTAGATATTAAAATCTCTTCTAACGTTTAGAAATTTTGTCTGCGCCCACTTGAATCCAAAAGAGATCTTATTGACCTATAAATCTAGAACAGTATGCCGAATTGAACCTAACTTATGTGATTGGCTTTCACACGACTCGAATTTCTATGGATTTCAGGAGCTCTTCTTTATTTTGCTCGAGATGGCAGGTATTATAGGATCAAAACCGTTCGTATAACAAACCTTATGGTGGTTTAAAAGATAACCCGTTTATTTCTATTTTACAATCGATACACATCTTAACACATACACCGACAATATTATCACCAAAAGTGGAAAATCACTCAGATTTACTGAGAACGTCACGTGCATCAAGTGGCCGGAGATCGTCGTCATGCTTCACTGGAAGCAATCGTCGTTGGTTTACTTCGGAGATAAGCGCTGCTAACGATTAAGCTGACTCGGAGCTGATCGTCAGCTTTTCGCCACTGGTCGGCGACACCAGGTTCTTTCGCAGATGGGCAGTTCTTCTGAAAAAACTCCATTTCTCTCGAAAACTGGCGAAATATGCTTGAGCAGTGTGTAAAATTGTTCAATTAGGAGGTCATACAGCGCATAACTTGGGGTGTATTTCCGGGTTTATTTTGATTTACCGTTAATGAATATGCAGAAGTGGTAACGACAACGAAGAAGGAGACAAAGAGACAGCGTCCAACTTAACACCACAACTTAACCCTAATTCTAGGCCCAGAATGAGCTTCTACCTCCTCATTTTGGGCTTTAATTGCATTTTTTTGACTATTTCCTTGTCGTCGAGCTCACCTAGTGCAGTGGTAGGAGGCGCACCCAACATCCGCACGGCAGAGCGATCGATCCCCGCTCGAGGTAACTCAGCCTCCCATCGCTCTGTGGTCGGGTAAATTGACACAGACTTGTTTGGGAAGGTAAAGACACTGACTTGGTGTAGCGATTGGCCCCGCAAGTCATTGTATCGGCCAAATACACATTCATCATGTCTCCACGATTCTGAACAGAAGGCGAATGCACGGCACATCCTCAGGGGAATGATCAACGCTGGCACCTTCACCTTTTACCTTCCTGGCCGTCATGTCCTGCCCATTCTGGGACTTCAACTGCATTTTTTGGGTATTCCCTTGTCATCATGCGCGCCTAGTGCAGTAGCAAGAAGCGCACCTGACACCAGCACGGCCGAGCGATCGATCCCTGCCCGAGGTAACTAAGCCTTCCATTGCTCTGTGGTCGGGTAAATTGGCACCAGACTTGTCTGGGAAGGTAAAGACACTGACTCGGTAAAGCGGCTGGCCCCGCAGGTCATGGTTTCGGCCAAATACGTACTGAAGGCTTTACGATATTGAATAGGGGACAAATGAGGCTGCGCGTCCTCAGGGGACTGATCAACGCCGGCACCATTACCTTTTACCTTCCTGGCCGTCTTGGGTGCTGAGTCGACCGAGTCGGGTTCAGCTGACGCGCTCCACCGCCAACGATGCGACGCGACCACCCGCGAGCAGAATCCGGCCAACCTCCCCGGGGCGCTCGCTCGATCAGTTCGTACGCATCGATCGTCTAGAGTGTCGTCATGCTTCAAAGTTCATATTCGCCATCATCCACGTATTCCTTGCCCTCGGGCGATTCCTCGCTGACCACCGTCGCCAACTGCACCGAATGCACGTGTTGTGTTTGTTGATGCTCCGAGGCCAACCGTCGACTCTCACTATTTCCCTCAATTCTCTGAGTTCTACCCCAATTCTTCCTATTCACTTCCACATGCTCCTTCGGAACCTTCACTTCCATTCGTCGACTATACCATTCCTCAGCCACGTTTCTACCTGAACACCCCATTCGCCACTCCTCCTATCAGTCCTCAGCAGCACTACGCGGTGCGACCAGAAGAGGAAATTTTCAATGAAATCGTCCAGGAATGCCAAGAAATCGAACTTCGCAGCGCTTCGTATACCGAATCGGTCTCATCTCCGAGTCTGACTTCATTTTCCGATCCAGAATCGCCAGCCAGCGGCTATCATGAGTTCCAAGAGAAACGCGAACGAAAAAAGGCTCAGAATCGCGTCGCTGCTGTTCGTTATCGAGAAAAGAAGAAAATGGAAAAACAAGCGAAATCGTCGACGATTGCCGTTTTATCGCTGAAAAATCAAGAACTAAAAAAGAAGGTGGCTGATGTGAGCGGTGAGATCGCTATGATGAAGAAGCTGATGGGAGAGATCGGTATCCTGCGCACGTGATTTCGGTATCATTTAACCTTCACTATATCTGTGCATATTTTTACAGTCATTTCATGTGTTTTTTGCATTTTCGCTCATTTTTTTGTGACTGTCGGCGGTTTGCTTTGTATGGTTTCAGATGATTAAAGACTATCGATATTGATATAAAGTACTTTCTCAGTGCAGATATTCGCGGTGCATTTTGTAGTCTTAAATGGTTTTCTACCGTCAAACTCTTACTTATCATTACCATTTTTTACTAATTTTTTGTGACAACACAAAAAAGAAACCGGTTTTCCGTTCTGCTCAAGGTTGAGATGCGGAAATCACTAAATGATGACAATCCCATGTCATCACCCACAGTAGAAAGTAGCATTTTTGAGAAAGGTTTTACAAAAGGCCGCGTGGGGGTAGAGATGTTCTGGCATTTTTTGGATTTTTGCAGATTCTCCATTGAAACCTGATAACCTTAAAGAATATACCGTATAAACCTGATATACTTAAAGAATATCAGCCGTATAAACCAATTCATCAATCGGTGGTGGGGTAAATTTGAGTTCCACTTAATAGTGTCGTTTACCCAGTCCTGCGGTTGGTTATCGGATACCTCACGATAATTTATCCATATCAGTGGTTTTAGTCTGACAGAATACAACTCTACGCCATCACTCACTTTGAACTTATTTTCATCATACGGTTGGTGCTTTTTGAGTTACTCGTTCGGGTTACGCTAAAAAACCGCCAGATTTCCTCCACAGAGGGCCATTTGAGGGTTTTTTGACATTTCAAAATTAAAAAACGCATTTCCAAAGTGATTTTGCGAATAAGGTGAAGCCTTTATAGGTAGAAATCAAACAAAAAAGTGTAGTTGTGTGAGATCTCCCTCAGAAGGTTTTTTCAGCCACACACATATTAACACGTTGACGACAGCGCCTTTTCCGCGTGTCTGGCGCGTGGGACCAACCGATTTTCTAGCGCGCCGAGGCTGTGGCATGATACCGGTATACGGCGATTTTTTTTTCAAAATGGAAGTGAATAGTAAATCCTGAAGACTACATATACAGTCCTGTAATATCGGGGATTGTGACTATTACTTCTTTTGCAACGAAAATAGAAAAATAACAGCTGGAAGCTTTTAGAATTTCCGTTTTCCCTATCCAGGTGAAAAGGTAATTGTTATTAGTTTATTGTTCATTATTTGTTTATTCTAATAATCAATATTTGTTTGTATTTATGTGTTTGTTTCAGTAAACAGTATTTGTTTGCATTTATTTGTTTCTTGCAATGACCATTATTTGTTTTTGCTTGTAAAGAAAACTAGTGCACATTCAAAAATTCCAGTAAATCAGAAGCTAAGAATTGTTTTTACGGACCACGAGGTTTAGAATGATTTCTAATCATGAGGTATTTGGTGGCCAGACAAATATTTCCCAAAAAATCGGGATAAGTCAGAAAAATAAACTTCAAAACTGTGACGCAGCATTGCGTCACACGGTCCCACGCGGCCAAATACGTGTGACGCAGCATATGTGTCACACGGTCGTCAATGTGTTAAGGGAATTCCCTCTAGCCGGATTTCCTGAACTCGATTTAGTTATAAACCCTGCTTTCAGGTGGCTTAAAAAACGATTAAATTGGACAAAAACACTCTGTGGAGTGCAGAAGTCCTGTTTTTAGGTCAACAATGGCTAAGAACGCTGACAAATCACACACATGTGACGTAGCCGATGAGAAAACTCCGTCCACTCGTGATTATCACCGTGATAAGCACATGTCCAGAGTGCCGGTCCTCCTTTCACCGCGACCTTTACCCACTCAATGAAAGGGACGGGAAAGAGTTGATAGTCTCTGATAAGCACCATGAACAGACATCCCAATTGTGCAAAGTGCAACACAAAATAATACAAAATATTGTTCAAAAAAACGTGAAATAATACCCATAGGCCGCGCTTGCTACAGTGATAAGATGTGGTACTCACACCCGCATGGTCGAGCAGTCCATCTCCGCCCGGGCTAGCCAATCTTTACATACTTCCGGGGTCGGGTAAACAGGTACCAGACTTGTCCGGAAAGGTAAATACACTGACTGGGTATTGCGGCTGTCCCCCATAAGTCATTGTGTAGGCCAAATACGCAGAAACCATTCCTCTACGATTCTGAATGGAAGACGACTGCGTGGCGCGTCCTTAGCGGACTGATCAACATCGGTCCTTTACCTTTATGCCGTGCTAACCGACTTACTAGCAACATAGTATCCCGCTCAAGCGATCACAGGTTCGAATCCCGACTGATGCGCATAGCAAATTTGCAAAAGGGCAAGGGAGAGCACAAGTTAGTACAGTACCTGAAGTGCCGCAACGACGAAACGGCGCCAGCGGCGCTTTCTTGCGCAAAAACTGCCGTTTTCTATATTTTCTCTAAAATTGGTTTATTCGTAAAATAAGTATACTTTTGAACTGAGCGAATCGAGCCCTATCTTTTCACGTACAAATTTTCCATATTAGTAGAGTCTGTTAACAAACGATTTTTTGACCCCTCGGTTTATGGTCCCTTGCCGCCGCTTCGATTCCTTGTTCGTCTTTCGACCGGGCTACCACTCGGGGACTCCCTTAGGGCATGAATTGAGGTAGGCTCTGTCCAGGTCACCACGTGTGGAACCCAGAAACGGCACCTTTTTGTGCACAAAAGCGCCGCTGCCGCCGTTTTGTCGTTGCGGCACGTCTGGTACTGTAGTTTGTAAAGTGTATATCTCTCAAAACTATATAAAAATTGCTCACCTGGCCACGATCGCGAAGGTTGTGGCACCGATGACCAAACCGATGGCCAATATGAGACACCAGTATCTGATAGTGAGGTGTGGAGTGATAAATAGCACGATGCAGGAGGCGACGCACTGGAAATCATTTTAAATCAATAACGATTTTTCTCGAATTTCCTTCGATTACGGTTGGATAGGGTAGGTCTGTGAGTAGGTCGTCAGTGTGAGAAGGTACCGATTTTGCTCAAACATCTCCCGAATGCCTAACTGAAGCGCTTCTCAACGTTCGGTTTGAAAGATTGAATAATAATGGCTACTCAAGCTAACCATAAATATAATAGTTTAATCAAATGCTGTTTCAAGGCAAATGCGTGATAATACAAGAAATCTCCCAAAACCCCTCCTCTCGGACTACTTTAAATCTTATAAAGGTTTAATTTAGTTTATTTTCAATATTGATGACAACGCAGCAGTTCAAAATTCAATCGTTTGCTTAGGCTCTGGATTTCACCCGACGAAGACTCTACAAGCACCTGTTAATTTTATTTTCGAACATTCGTGATTAACCTCATGAAGACTAGAAAATGGTGATCCGATACAGTACCCCGGGTACTGTATTGATCAGATCTTCTCAACTCTTGAAGATTTTTCAGTTATTTACTGACCTGATAAAGCCGACTCATCGAGAACACCTCCATACGGGCATCGGGCACTGCCACTTGGCAGATCACCGCTCGACCCATTGTGATTGTAAAATCGCTCATTCCCAATAGAAATCCGATCACTACGACGACATAGCGACTGAAAAATACAACAGAATGCTAAATGACTCCATCGGATGCCCAATTGAAATTTTCAACGTTTTTGAATTTTACAAAAACATGAAAAATGGTAGCAAGTGAAGTAGCCGTTGATAAGTCCTTTCTCTGAGAAATCAGGTTGTGATGACTCATTGTTTCCTTCTCCTTTTCTTTTTATTTTTCTTCAGTCACCTTGGTTTGATGAGCAGCGTTGGAGCATCGGTTGGCTGAATAGTGGCCATTTCGGGCACAGACAGTACGACCAGCACCAATACAGAGGCCACAGCGACGAAGTGAACAGTGATGGTCAGCACTAGACCCCAACTTCCGCACTTTTTGATCAGACGACGAAGCACAACACCACCTGTAAATTTCAAAAGTCGCTAAAATTACGGTGAAAGTGAAGGTGAAGGGTCCGATCAGTCCCCCGACGACGCACCGTGCTCGTGTTCCATTCAGAATCACAGAGGCATGGTGAAAGCGTATTTGGCCCATAGAACGACTTGCGGGGGTCAGCCGCTATACCAAGTCAGTGTCTCAACCTTTTTAAACAACTATGTTGCCGCTCTACCCGACCCTGGGGGTTTAGTCATGTTCAACCTCGGCGAAGATTGATCCCTCAACCGTAGGGTGGTGTCAGTAGCGCCTCTTACCAGTGCACCTCGCCGCCTCCAATATGCGTGAAAAGCTTTAAAGAAACAGGAAATTGAGCACAAACGTTAACATGGAGATGATTAGGGTTCAAGGCTTAGCAACAGAGGCATGTAACCCTTCAACTCTTCCACTTTTTTAACGAGCGCGTGAGTGGTGCGGAAATAGCAATATTTATAAAGGATCACGTGACAAATTAGCCGAACCATTCGTCTCTAGAGAAAGTATCACAAGCTCATATATAATTTTACCCACCCAGTTATGTTAAAAATGAGAGAGGAGAAGACCATATTGGGCTTGTGGAATCTTCCCAATGTGAAAAACGAAAAATCGATGGATGGCGTTCTCGGAAGAGCTCTACGCGCTGGATAGTTGCTCTACTGTGGTATGATGTTCTAATGTAGCCATTCTGAGAGGCTATTCGGGAAGCTAATATCTCTGATTCTCGTCGGTCTTTAACATATTTCTAAGACAGCTCGCTTAACAGCAAGGGAAGTGCTGATTTCGCGTTGATCAAGATATTTTTAGGGCTTTCTTTTCGATACCACTTTGCGCTTACTATGCCATTGTATAGCCTTACTTGCGTGTTAAGATACGGAGACCAACCGTCCCATGGTGTCTCTCGAGTAAGCTTTATGTGCATAGAATGACTTGCGGGGGTCAGCCACTATACCAAGTCAGGGCATTTTCATTCTCAGACAAGTCTGGTAACAATTAAACCAACCCTGGAGGGGTTGGCCCTGCTAGCCTCAGGCAAAGCCGATCGCTCGACCGTGCGGGTGTCAATAGAGCCTATTACCACTTTACCACTCTCCCCTAGCCCCCTATATGCTTGGGGAATCTGAGGAAAACCTGATTTGACGATTTGGAAGCTTTTCTGAGACATCAGAAACTTCTGGAACATCAGCGGAATAGAAAAGGAAAGGAAAAAAAGGAAAAAAGAAAGACATACCGAAGATCTCAGCCGCTCCCATGCCCAGACTGTAGATGGCGACGATGTAGACATCTCTGGAGAGAACGGCGGTAAAGGCAAGGGTGGCCGGATAGACTCCCATCAGAAACGACACGATAAGACCCATGTGGCAGAAGAACGGAGCCAAAAGCAGCATGTTCGTCGCAGTCAGTGATGATTTGAATTTGGCTGAAATGGGCACTGCTTCAGAATAAATAACATCATAATTTTGAGCTCCCACACTTGTCCTTTGGGCTAAAGGGATTTCTAGAGTTGAGATGGTTTTGTTAGTCGTTCTACATTTTTCTCGAATTTCAGAATAATCGTAGACGTATGACCTTTTGAGCAACAATGAAATGTCCTTGGCTCTGCAGGTTTCGTGGAAATTGAGTCTACGACTAACCTTTACCAAATTCACTTTTCTTCACTACATACTGATGAGCACTCGTAGTTCCGAGCAAGAGAGGACCCTAATTTAATCCGTCCTAAGTCGCGGTAGCTAAAGGGATATAGAGTTGAGATGCTTTTTTGATTTGTTTTTTAATTTTTTTTTCAAAATTTGGCACTTTGGTGCATTTCTGAACAAATAAAAAAATAAGTGAGCTATCTTCGAAAGAGAAAATCAGGTGATGTTGAAGGCACAATTTTTCTTTTTGGGTTTAGCTGCCGCGACCCAGGACGGAATAAATTAGGGTCTTCTCTTTCTCGGAACTCCGAGTGATCATCACAAGTAAAGGAAAGTGAATTTGGTAAAAGTTAGTCACAGACTCAATTTCCACGGAATTTGCAGAGGCAGGGATATTTTATTGTTGCTCAAAAGGTCATACGTTTACGATTTTCCTAAAATTCAAGAAAAATGATACAAGTTGTCCTGCTGCAGAAAGTCCATTCTGCAGCAGGACGACTTTTTCGCACTCAGGTGGTATCATTCGCACCTTCGTGACATTGAAAGATCTTTGCGACCTTGAAAGCGAAGTTGCTATCCAAATCGCAATCCAGAGAAAAACCACTTAATTGTGCTGTCATCATAAAGTGCAATTCGCTGAGTTTCATTGACACCTACATATTTTGCCAGAATTATTTGAAAATCATCCGAAGCCGATTTTTAATTAGTCTTGAAAACTCCAACTAGGGATCAGATTTTGAACGGTTCTAACACATGAAACCCTTGACAGATTCATCGATCTATAAATAGGAGTTTTTCACAACTCTTGAAAAACAGTGCGGCGCTGTTACGTCGCATCGTCCGGGGCCCTACAAAATACAGTAACGGACGTGTCTTTTGATCAAAAGCCGAAAAAGCCGGCAAAAACCGCCCCAAGGCGGCTTTTTTGAATAACGTTCTTGAAAGTCAATCATTTGTAAAAATATACATATACTTGAGCTCAGGAACTCCAGCTCTATCCATCCATATGTATACACTTTTCCCAAATTCGTGGAACTTGTTTTCAGTCGATTGTTTTGACCCCTCGATTTTCGGATCGCGTTGCCGCTTCGGTCCCTCGCTTGGTGACTCACCACCGATTAACTCCGCCCTCTACTCGCCACATAAGAATATGCGCGGCTCGTTGCACCTAGCAGGCTCCGCCCCCTACTCGCCGCCTATAAATATGCGGCGCTTGTGCACCGAGCCAGGAATGGGAGTCCCCACGGGGTGGCTCGAAGAAGCTACCACGCAGGGCCTCTCGTTGGCCTCGTCTTTGACGGTGCCCCTTGTTGGGGCCCCATTAACGATGAGGCAATCGATGGATACGAGGGATACGCAAAAAATCGATATTTTGAAAAAATTTTCAGGTATGGATAATTTATACACCGGACGATAGAGCTCGAGCTACTGAGCTCAAATATGCGTATATTTTTACAAATTATTGAGTTTATTCGATAAAGCCGTTTTGGAGCGGTTTTTGCCGGCTGTTTCGGCTTTTGATCAAAAGACACGTCCGGTACTGTATGTACTTGACCACTTCTGTTAGGTTTTCCAACGCGTAGTGCAGTGTCAAGGTGTGCTACTTCAGCAGCACGGTCAAGCGATCGATCTCGCACAGGCTCAGCAAGCCTTACGATTCCGAGTAGAAGACGAATGCGTTCCGCGAGTTTAAAGGTTGACCCAAGCCAGATGGTATACTTTTACCTATACCTAAGGTTTTTAAGTAACTCACATATTTGCTGTTTAACGGTGCTAACTTCTTGTGACGATTTGGAGGCGATGCTGTCGTGTTGTTTCGTTGGTAGGCTAGCGAAGATGATCACCGAGATCACATTCAGCGCAAAAAATGTACCATAGATGATACGAATCTGAACATCCGAGTAGCCAGCCGTTGCCGCAGGTGTTTCCTAAAAATTTATGCATTTTAACCTCCAACTTTTAGGTGAATTAGTACAGCTAGACGACATCAGTCAGCTAAGTCCTGATCAGTGATAAGGGAGGACTATCAATAACATCACGTTTGCTAATACTAGTGTACCAGGTTCATATTCTCGTTTTTACCTTTTGTTTTAGTTTGCATTCTCGGTTGTTCATTGCTCACAGTTCTTGCTATTTGAAGGCGTACGTCAAGCGCACAATAAATAAATAAATAAATATTCCTTTTCTGTGACTAACCAGCTCTACAAAGGCTACTTATCAAGGTCATGGATCCTCGCATCTGCCGAGTTAAAGGAAAATGAAAAGAGGCAGTGTGGACGTGGAAAAGAGGAACTTTTTAAAAAAAGAGTCACAAACCGAAGAGATCACGTAGAACATAAGCGCCAGGGCAGCACCGCCGACGAATAAGCTGAAAATAGAGAGTAAATCACAAATAATAGTGAGACCTCGGCAAAAAACTTTTAAATACTCTCATATAACAAAAATGGCAAGGCACTGTGTTAACAAATGACAGCCGGGAAACCTTGAAAAAATATTTTAAAAAATGTGTGGCCGTATGATTAACTTCTACCGTTCTCTCAGGTATCGAGTCTCCACAAGGGACACCGGCAGCCATACACGACGGACGGTTTTCAAAAGTAAAAGGCTAAAAATATTTTGGAAGTGATCGGTGCTGATCAGCTTCCTGAAGGCGCGCCATGCGCTGGTTTTCCGTTCAGAATCATAGAGGCACGGTGAGCGCGTATGAGGTCCATACCATGACTTCCAGAGGTGCTGAGCAAGTCAGTGTCTTCACCTTCCCAGACAAGCCTGGTACTAATTTACACTACCCCCGAGGGTGGAAAGGCTACGGTCAGTCCCGGCGAGGAACGATCGCTCGACTGTGCAGGCGTTGGTGACACCTCTTACCACTGCACCACGCCCACGCTTAAACCTTCTATGAAGGATAATAGATGAATAGAAGTTACATTCTCACCTGCTATGTCCGACGGCGGTTTCAATCGCGGTGTTCGACTCCAGCGTCCGTCTAGACGAGTGCTCAGACAAATACGCACCTTCGCCGTTGTTATAAACTGAAAAAGGACGATAATCCTTTCTATTTTCTATCCTCCTAACACTTCGTAAACTGGGCCTCATGTGGAATTATTGCCAGACCATCAATTTTGCAAATTTTCGAGATTTTTATATCGAAATTACCTAGACTGATGTCATTATGAATACGCTGATACTTGTTTTCGAATATCGATCAATTTCCATAGAACATGATGCAATCATACATCCATATCTATTAGGTTGGTCCAAAATTGATGGCCGAAATAGACGTCGTTGTTCAAAACTGCATAACTCAACTCGTTCTCAACTTTATGGGTCAAAATGAAAACTGTTCGATTCAGCACATCGTTCCCAACGTTATTTTCACGAGGAGAAGCCTATATATTGAAAATCTGTTTGCAAGAATTGAAAAAGCTCAAGAGTTCAGTTTCGAGGTGATCCAAATCAGAAAACTGTTGCTGACGTAATACGACCTGCTTCCTCTTTTCTTCGATCCTACGGTATCCTGCTATCCTACTAATGAATAAGCGAAACCACGGTGTCCCTTTGTCAACTTTAGGGTCCCGCCGCGATTGCCCGTTACCGTACTCCTAGTGGCGTATTTCATCAGTTCCTCGTCGTCTTTTGCTGCATACTTTTTGTTCTTCGTTTTATTTGTTATGTTTGTTTGTTTGTTATGTTATGTTTGTTAATGTTTTATATATGTTTCCTACTATTCATTAGTTCATTTGGCGGCCTGCAGGCCGCTGAATGGCTGGTACTTAATACCCTAAAGTCGGTCAGATAAGTCCGCTCTGCGCGCGCCGAAACGCGGCGTCTCGATCGGTGGCACTATAGATATGCTCTGCCCTTCCTGATGAGTGTCCTCTGCCTCAGGACCTAATCTGTTTCACGATTTTGGAACCATCAATTCACAATAAAGCCTCCACAGTGAACCCTAAGCAGGTGTTCTCATGCCTAGCTGTTAAGTCCATACCTGAATGCCCTTTCATACTGAGGAAAACAATAGCAAGTAGTCATTAAATACTTAATCAATTGCCTCTTTATGCTAATTGTCGGTAATCTGGCTGTTTACATCGTGTTCGACTGCGCGACGTATTATGAGCAGGTGTATCGATGACCCAGCGCGTTGCGGCGCGCGATGGGCGGGCTTATCTGACCGACTTTAGGGTAACTTAGGAAAAAAGCAAACTTACACGAGTAGCCGATGCCCATCAGTGCTTGCGAAAGATAGAAGTAGACGCTGTTCACGTGCATGAATCCTAGATAGTAGATGGCGAAGAGCACGCTGGCCAATGTGAGGATCCATTTTGAGGCCACGTAGTGTTGAATGGATGGGGTGATCAGCGACGAGATGGCGAACGCCGAATAGTGGAACGCTTGCCTGAAATTATTAAAGGTAAATGTGCCGGCGTTGATCAGTCCCTTAAGGATGCGCCTTTACATTCGTGCTCTATCCAGAATTGTAGAAGTATGGTGGATACGAATTTGGCCTAGTTGAAACTCGATTGTTTGTAAAAATATACATATATTTGAGCTCAGCAGCTCGAGCACTATCGAATGGTATTTGAAGACCAGTACAAATGCAAAACATGGCCCCTTTCGCCGAACCCTCAAATCTCGTCTAGTCGGCCCCCGTGGGATCCCGAAGGACCGACCAGGCGAGATCTGAAGGGTCGGCAAAAGGGACTATATTTTGCAGAAGCCGCCATATTTTGCATTTTTTACCGATCTTTCAACACCAGTCGATAGAGCTCAAGCTGCTCAGCTCAAATATTTGTATACTTTTACAAATAATTGAGTTTCAACAAAGTTATTGGAAAAAGCCGCTTTGGAACGCTCCTGAGCGGCTTTTCCGGGAAGTGATCAAGGGACATGTCCGGTACTGCACAATAATTTGCGGGGCCATACCAAGTCAGCGCCTCTACCTCCCCAGACAAGTGTGGTACCAATTTACCCGACCACGGAGGGATGATGGGCTTGGTTAACCGGGGCGAGGATCGATCGTCCGACCGTGCGGGTGTCCGTAGCGCCTCTTACCACTTACCCTAGCAATAACCGTTATTAACGTTAAAATAAAGGTGGTGCTCGAACCAGTTTGTAAAATAGACTTGGCTTTAAAGCTTAGTAGATTACCGTTTCTTGTAGAACAATTGTGGTACTGGTGTAGGAAAAAGCAACAGGACTTCTGGTTCACCCTTTATTTTAATGTATCCTTATTGCTAGGGTAAAGTAAGGTAGGAAAAAGCAACAGGACTTCTGGTTCACCCTAATAACCCTTTACAACCACCCGCCTTGCACTTGCACTTGTAGTTACTAGAAGGATTGTTGCGAAACTGCATGATCCGTAGTTCTGTTGTATTTGCTTCGGTTTGCATTAAGGAAACCTTCGATTATTTTTTAGGAAAGATCCGGGGCTTTGAGCTATGCACTGAAAAATAAGGCTTGAAAGCTTTTGTATTCTTCTGCCCTGTTCTAATTTGCATTTGTAGTTATTCTTAACGAGAACGAAACTTGTAGAAAATGGAATGTATGTTTTTCAATGAAGTGATTACGCACTGAAAAAAATAATTACAGTACCGGATGCGCCGCAACAATAAAGCGGTATCGGCGGTATCGGCGCTTCGGAGCGCCGAGACCGCCGTTTTTCAACAACTACTCTAATATTAATATACCTGCAAAAGTAAATACTTATTCGAGCACAGCAGCTCGAGCTCCATTCCTCCACATAAACTTTTTCCAGATTCGTGAAACTTGATTTCAGTCGATTTTTTGACCCCTCAATGTTACCTGACACATACCTAGGAATATTGTGTCCCCGAATCACTTCAAACACCTACCCGTAGTAGCCGGCGTACGGCGAGATCGTACCCGGATGACGCTCGCTGACCGTATGAATCACCGACTCGGCTATGAATGCTTGAATGATGTAGCCGAGATACATGAACAGAGTTCCGGCGCCCAGCATATACACGGACAACAGTTCATGTCGTCGTGGAGTTAGTTGCATTTTGTAGTTTTAGAGTTCCTGAAATGGGTGGTTTTATCAAACACTAAAACAGAAGCTGAAGGCATGAACAGGTGACGGATTTTGGTAAACAACTGATTTGATATCGATCGATAACGTTGTTCCTGAAACGATACGTAACTGTTTCAGGGGAAATGTACGAAATCAGCAGATTTATAATTCAGGAAGTTCACATCTTAATCACCAGAGGACATCTATTTCGAACTTTCTAGACGACTTCACAACATAATCTGTCTTTCTACATCTATGTTGACGTCTGGAAAAGGCTAAAAAGCCCTGGAAATCAGTCGTTTAAAACGCATGCGGTTTGTAAAAAGTTGCCGAGTGCAACAAGAGCAACGGTTTCGTTGAAGGGCTTTTAATCGTACTATCCTTCTACATAATAAGCGAAACCCAAGCGATGTTTGTCAGGGGTGGCTCATATGGGTCCCGCCGCGATAGTTTGTTACCGTGCACCGAATGCACCCAAGCGACAAGGGAGCTGATAAATTTGCTTCGTTTCTTTTCAATCTGCCTTAAAGATTGTGACTGATTAAGTGGAATAATGCCAAAATTTCCAGAATTTCCATTTCATTTGAGTCGGCCGATAGGCCGCTGGAGTGCTGGTTATCATTAAATTCGACTCAGTCTTCCTTTCCTTTTTTTTCTGAAAGAACGTTTCCTCACTTTGCATCGAAAACGGTGGCATTAAGACACGTGTGAAATGCTACGTAAATGGATTAAACTAGCAAAGTAGTGGTGCGATCGTGTCGAACAAACTCACAGTTTGGCAGCAAAGAACGATTAGGAAAAATCAAAAAGAACGGCTTCTTCTCGAAAATTGAAAAAACGAAGAGCACAACGTCCATCAGTTCCTCAAGGACACGCCATGCTCTCGATCTCCAGAAACGTACAAGTAAGGGATGTTCAGCTAACTGAACCACGTACGGATTGAGTCAGTGTCTTCATAATCGCAGGCACAAGTCTGGTACCAATTTACCCAACATGGAAGTGATGAAATATACCATTTTCACTTTGAATTGGACACTTTTCAAACCACGTTGGACGTTTTTCAAACCACGTCGGACGTCTTCTGTTCCCAACTTGTAACGTTCACATCCTTCATTTCTGTTTATTATATCTTATATAGCGCCAGGGAATGTTCCAGAAAGAAATCTAGCTACCTTTAGACATGGCTTAGTCCGTCTGGGAATTTACCCCTAGGTCATGCTTGATTCAAAAACCACGCCTCCTGATATCTGTAGGCGATGAGACCACAAAGCATCCTGGTTGAATTGAAAAACGTCCGACATGGTTTGAAAAATGTCCAATTTGGTTTGAAAAACGTCCGATGTGATTTGAAAACGTCCAAATCAAGGTGAAAATGGTATATTTGGCTAGCCTCAACTAGGATCGATCGCTCGGCCGTATACCAAACGTATAGTTGGAAATAGCGCCTCTTACCACTACACCACGCGCCCCCAAGTAATAAAAAACTACCCGTCTGACGTTCGGCATTGGGATGGCTCTTTCTTGTTTTTCTGTCGTCGCCGCCTCAAAGTGCAGAAAATCGTTGTGTAGGACATTCCGACAAATAGCGATGGTCATCGTAAGAACGCTCTCTGCAAGAATATCCATCACACTGTCATTAACGAAACTTCGCCGATAGCGGATTCCTACGAAAGACGTGGAATCACCACCGATCGGGTGCTCGATAGAAAGTCTTAGCTTTTCAACATTTTTTGACTATTATATAAAAAATGGAGCCCGCGTGGTACCGTGGTAAGAGGCGCTGCTGACACCCGCACGGTCGAACGATCGATCCCGGCCCGGGCTAACCAAGGCTTCCAATCCTCCGGGGTCGGGTAAATTGGTACCAGACTTGTCTGGGAAGGTAAAGACACTGACCTGGTATAGCGGCTGGCCCCCGCGGGTCATTGTATAGGCCAAATACGAATTCACCAAGCCTCTACGACTTGAATGGAACACGAACGTGGCGGCGCGTCCTCAGGGGACTGATCAACGCCGGCATCTTTACCTTTACCTTTTACCTTTATATCAAAAAAAGAATAGTCGCCTTAGCTAGAACCTAGAAGTGACCGACTTCGAAGGCAGAGAGACAGGAACTTATTCATCACGATAACCGGAGAAGCTCATGTGGTGGTGTGATGGCAAAAGGTGGTGCTTTCACCCGCACGGTCGAGCGATCGATCCCGGCTAACCATGCCTTCCATCCTCTGGGATCGGGTAAATTGACACCAGACTTGTCTGGATTGGTGAAAACATTGGCTTGACAGTGGTTGGGGCTCGCAAATCACTGAATACGCCAAATACGTAGTCTATATGCTTCTACGATTCTGAATGGAAGGCGGGTGCGTGGCGCGTCTTTGAAATGATCAACACTAGCTAACAATAAGTGACTTTTACACTATCTAAAACTCCGTTGGGTCCCAGATAACGACTCGTTTCTCGAACTTTTTATTAGTTCCTCATTGCTTTCAGTTTCCGAATTTTCAAATTTTTTTTAGTTTTCAAAGGTAAAGGTGTTGGCGTTGATTAGTCCCAGAAGGACGCGCCGCCGCATTCGTGTTCAATTCAGAATTGTAGAGGCATGATTAATGCGTATTTGGCCTATACAATGACCTGCGGGGGCAAGCCGCTATACCAAGTCAGTGTCTTTACCTTCCCAGACAAGTCTGGTACCAATTTACCCGACCCCTGAGGGAGGGAAGGCATGGTAAGCCCGGGCCGGGATCGATCGCTCGACCGCGCGGGTGAGAGCAGCGCCTCTTACCACTGCACCACGCGGCCCTCAGTTTCCACATCGCCCATAAATTGTCAGGGAATTCCACTTGAGTATGTAGAATGGGAGTTTCATTATAATTTTTGTTGGTTTTGCTGAATACTGGTCTTTGGTTAACCTTGAGTAGACCCTTTGATTACCAGACATTTGAGATGGCGATGTCGGACGAGACCATCGAGAGAGAAAAGAGAGAGAGAGAGAGAGAGAGAGAGAGAGAGAGAGACGGTTACCGGAAATATTCGCTGCAAAATCTGCAAAATAGATCTCTGACTGGACACACTTCACACTTTCAGTGACCCAAAGTCGACCACTAACTGGAACGGTTGCGCAGTTACATACATGCAGAAAAGCAAAAAACGATCGCTTCCTGCTAGCTGCTTTTGTTTCAAAAAATATTCATGAACCTGATGGCTGTTCATCTACCGAGAAACTCCAAAGATAACCAGGAATAAGAATAAACGTCCGATTTTGCTTCAAAGCGTGATTATAAGTTTATTTCAGCTTGATCAGGTTTATTTATTTATTTATTTGTATACGCTGTTTAAGACAGACGTAGGAAAGTGTAAAACAACAACATCAACACATAAAACATAAACGTGCCTAGAACAATTAATTAGTGAGAATAGAGTTTGCTGCAAGGCGTCTGAAAGACGTTTAAGACGTTAGGTTAAATAATCCAAACCTTCCAATCTGGTGCCGATCAAAGTATCATACAGAATGCAAGTATTCTATTTAGTAAAGGGATAAAGGGTTTAATATCTGGTTTTAACTACAAAATTAAACTACACAAAAACATTTTACAACGTTCTACCAAGACGAAAGAATAGGTTAAATTGTAAACGCCAATACATCCGTTCAGAATGCGCCACACACTCGATTTTTCTAAAGCCCAAATTCCCGAAAGACAGGGTAATTTTGAATAAAAAGCTGGACTTATAGGTATATGTACCTTCCATTACAACACCGCGTTCAGCCAGTATACAAACTTGGGAACGTTCAAGAAGATGCTTGACTCCGGGCCGGAGTAAAGCTTGATTAGTGTAATTTTCACCTTATTCTCATTCTCCTATTAATATTCTTCATTATTATTTTTTATTTATAATAATCTTATTATTCTTGTTCACCAACGAGGCTAATTTTCGATACATTAATTTCTCTAGCCCATCTTAGCTGCTCGTATGGTCCCACAAGAGCTGATTTTAATCAACAAGATTCAGTTACGTCTCGAAAGTTCAGATCGGGACGTGTGAATGCGAAATGGAGGAAATGATGTTCTGTTTGGTGGAAATCTGTTCAATTATCTTCAAAAGTACACAGGAACACATGGCTCAACAAAGCAATGAATGATCGATTTGATTACAACGTATAAAATAATGGAAAGGATGGTAGGACTAAATCCTCAGAAGTTCTTTTCTTTCGCATATTGACGAACCAGAGGGCCGGAGAAGAAGCTGATTCTAAAAAATCCGCAATTTAGACTCAGGCGAAACTTTTTCAGTCAGAGCGGCGATGGAGTACTCCAAACTGAGCAAAAAAATGCAAGGTTTTCATAATTTGAAACCATTTTCAAAACTCTTGTCTATGTATTTACAAAAGTGACACGCAGGTTCCCATCTTTGTGAAGCCAAATCTGATACATTAGAGAACATCTAATGTAACGTTTTGTTTCTCTAACAAATCTTGAAAGCTTGTTCGGATTGTTCTCGTTACCATGTTGAGTTTTGTGTTGTCGATCATTGTACTTTTCAGCACAACATGTGGAATTACCGCATGTAATAAATTGAATTGAAATTAAGAGCCTTAGTGACAAATATTCAGAAGTAGAGGAAACGGGAGTGAAAAGAAGAGGAATCGGAGAAAATAAAAGATGGTTCAAGAACATAGAGGCAGCTCAGAACAAGTTCAAGTAGAGGGCCTACGATCAGCATTTAATAGCCGACGATTTCTTTTTTCTTAGAACTGTTGACAGCCATCAGGTGTTTGCCACCTCGTTTCGATGACGCTCTCCTTTGATAAGGTGCGATGTTATCTTTTTTTTTGCAAAAGTGTGTCTAATAGTAGAAACAAGAGGACACAAAGCAATTCTACATGAACGGGACATGAAAATGTCATCATTTTCATATCAATCTCTTTAGATTTAGGCAGTGATTTTATCACTTCTGAGCCTAAAAGATTCCAGATTGCTTTAGCCGCTACCGTGGAGAAGAAATCAATAAAGCGAGGATATATCCAAACTTCGATCTTACCCACTTCAAGTCAAAAGACCTCCAAGTCTCTAAATTGAATGAAAATAGAGAAAAAACATGCTGCAGCCTGATCAGGTGATTATGCGCACAGTTCTCCCGAAAAAAGACTTCAAGAAGGCACATCGGATGAAACTCCGATATATTTTTTTGAGAAAATGTGCAAAATTCCTCTACAGCAAGACAAACATCGGAAACATCAGGACAGCAGCAAAATCTGGCTTATTTATTTTATTTATTTATTTTGTCACTTACTTTATCACTCGAGACTCGAATTTGAAGAGCTGGTATCTATGCAGAAAGCGCGAAAAATTTGCAGAGCCAGGGAAACAGAAAGGCACGAGAGACTGTGAGCATACGCAATTATAACCGTAAAGAGCTTGGTAACGAAGGCAAACTTTTGAGTAGAACAAAGATCTATCCAAAGCTTTTTCCACCTTAACCAGTGGGTAAATAGGCCAAACGAGGTATGTTCAGGTGTACTTGGTCTTCAGAGACACCTCGAAACTCAAGTTTGAGGACGAAGTATAAAAATAGTGGCAAGCTTCACCCTCTGAAAAAAGAGAGAACTGACATTGTGGTAGAGTATAAAAAATAGTGGCAAGTTTCCTACAGGGTGTTCTAGGGTATGGTGGATCCTCAAATATAAAATAATTGAAAGCGTAGATGGTAAAGTATACTTAGTGTACAGTATGATAAGGGTTAACATCGTCCTATTTCACCTCTTTCCCCATACAGAATACATACATCAACAGGAATCACCAAAAACCTACATACGGGTAACAGATCCTTAGGATAGTTTACAGGGCTAGGAGGATACCATACAGTGAAGAAGATTAGGTGTTATTTATACACTTCGATGACAAAAAAAATCGGTACAATCCATATTGGAGCCCAATAGAGGAGTGATCTACCGTATTCACTCTGATACGGTAGGTTTTCAATATCAACTCGCTCCTCGGTAGAACCACCAATCACAGATTAACTAGCAGTAAAAGCCAAAAAAGAAATGCTGCACCTAATTTAGAGATTAATGACTCTACAACGATGAGACGACTCTAGAACATCTGAAGGACACGATGAAATTGGGAGAGTCGAAACGGAAGCAAAATCGTGCCCTTCGAATGAATTCAGAGAGCAGAGAGCCGCGCAGCCGATCGGCTTTTGTACCGCGCTCACCGAAACTCCGCCCCGTTCTGATAGTTTGTGTGCGAATTCGTTTGCATTCGCTGCGAATAGGAATTCGCCAAGAAAAGAGCCAATGTGAAAAATGGCAACGATCTGCTGGCTGCTTCTAGCCGAGAGTTTCTTGCCAATTTCTCCAGTATCACTGTAAATGGCAGATTCATATTCAAAGCCAGCGTTTCATCATTCTTACGATGCGGTCAAGCGATCAAGGCCGCCTGCTTCCTCGTGTTCAGGCAGACTTTACGAGTGCCGATACCGATGTGAAAGCTGCCGACGTGACATCGTTCTGAGATGGAGAGAAACATCTCAATCCGATCCAGGTACAATTCGATGATCAAATGGCCGCCGTCTCTGAACTGCCGCCACCGATCTGGCGAAAAAAGGGGCTTCTCACTGCCTTGTCGCAGCCAATTTGCAATTCAATAAGATCATAATTACGGTGTGATCGACTGGAACTCTTTCTTTCCCAGTATACCACACCGCTTGTATGGTCTTATTGAAATCAAAGAGGACTAATTTTATTTATTTATTTATTTATTTGAATACGTCGCGAGACCAGCCTAAAAACAGTGAACACCAACAAAGTCAAAAAGGAATTTCTAAAGTGAGCAATTCCAGCCACATCAAAATCGTCTGACGCGTTTTATCGGTGAAACGCTACAAACGGCCAAATCCCAACCAAGCAGAAGAAATAGTAGGACCTGATAAACACGCCTGAGATGCTATAAGTGCAAGTAAAATTTTGGCTTGGCGAAGCAAGAAAATAATATAAGCATATAATTGGCAAGACCAGATAAGAGTAATGTAATTTTCAATAGAATGAAATAAGTCTCTCTTTTCTTCTCTCCTCCCAGCCGAACGAAATAAGGGCTCTACCAGCACTTTATTTCTTTACTTATTTCTTTATTTTAAAATCCAACACAGAACAAAAAACCAGTAAAAACCAATAGCGAAACACTGCTGACATTAGAAACCAGATTCCCGTAGTCATTTAAGACTCACCAGAATACCATTTGACATAAGGTAGAAGATAAGATATAGGATGTAAGCTAAAAAGAGAAAGAAAAATAATTTCCTGACAAGATGTTAAATCCACAGTCGATAGCCAGTAGACAATAATTGCAGCCGCTTAACGGCAGGGAACAACGAAGCTTCCTGTCATCTCATGTAAGTCCTACAGTTGAGGCTGATACCAAAACGGCGAGGAAAAACAATTCCAAGCGGAGCAAAAACTTGTTTGACAAGAAGCCTGAGCACCCTACGATACTGCAAGCCAAAGAAGCTCAGTTTAATCTATGAGGCGGAGCCAATAAAGTTTTACATTGAGCAAAATTGATGGTGCAGTAGGGATCTGGCACTGAACTGGCAAAGGAATTAAAGCTGTCAGAAAAGCAGATGTAGTATTGGTTCTTAACTAACGTGAAATTCTAGTGGTAATACCGCGTTTTTGCAGGTTACTACTAATTGTAGGAAGTGCATGGTACAGTGGTAACATGCGCCTCTGACACTCACAAGGCCCAGCTATCAATCATCGCCCGGGCTCATCAAGCCTTCCATCCAAAGGTCGGGTAAATTGGTACCGCACTTGCATGGGAATGTGAAGACACTGACATGGTATAGCGGCTGGTCTCCGCAAATCATTGGATAGGTCAAATACGCATTCACCATGCCTCTACGTTTCTGAATGGAGCACGAATGCGTGGCGTGACCTCAGTATAATGGTCAACCCCACCCCTTTACCTTTACCTTCACTTCTAAGTGTACTATTACTAGATGTTATATTGATGGAGCTGGTTCTCAGGTTCGATTCCCGCCTGAGCTACAATTTTTGCGATTATTCTAACACCATCGTTATAACTTTTCAATTATTTCTTTATTGCTTGTCAAGGAGAAGGGACTGAAATTGCCGAGTCCGTCTCTGAAGATTTTGTTCAATCCTATTTTCATGGTTTTGCACCAATTTAATCGATCCCTGCGGCGTCAGTTAAACTGGTATCAGATCTGCGGCCACTGCCCTTCTGAGCTCGCTATCCACGTCTACTCCCCCCACCCCCACCCTAAGAATTCAAAAGATCGCATAATATTTTATTTGATTAGTTGCTCCCGTTGCGGAGTATATTATCGGATGGTTTTTTATCGGATGGTTTTTTGCAATGCTTCTTGTCATCTATTGGGTTGTATTGTGTTCCTCCAAAATAAATCATAATCATACGCATAATCATTTCTCTGGGAGGGTAAAGAAACCGACTTGGTATAGCGGCTCCCGCCCGCAACTCATTGTATAGGTCAAATACGTATTCGCCTCTGCGATTGTGCATGGAACACGAGTGCGTGGTGCATCCTTAGAGTACTGATCAACGCCGACCATCTTTACCTTTACCCTTAATCTTGTGGTTTGACCTTGATTCACATAGAAAAGACGAGTCTAGCCATCTGTCTCTGTGCCCTCTTCCACCGGCTTCATTGAAATTGACGAAGCGTTCTTTGAAGCCGTTTTTGCATCTCCAAGGCACGGGAGCGCGATATTGTTCTTGTCGCAAATTTCCACGAAAGGTGTCGGCTGCCTGGATGTTATTGAAGACACCGTACTCTGAGAATCATATGATGGCTCCATCGCTGATAGGCAGCTACTTTCTTGGTCTGTTTTTCATTTCCAGGGCACTGAAAAACAAAATTCGCCGTTTGGCAGGATGAGATGGACCTGCGCACAGTAGGAATGTGGTACCTTCTCAACTTATTACAGCCCTCAAAAGGAGCCGAATTCAAATGTCTATTTTGAAATTCCCTACACTTGAACGATGATTTAGGCTTATTCTGCTAAAAAATACGTTCTCGAGAAATTTTTTCTGTAGCTATACCAATAGCCAGGGGTGTGCGGGACTTCCGTTTCCGTGTTCCGAATTCCGGTTTCCGGCCGTTTTTGGCCCTTCCGCTCCGTTTCGTGTTTCGCTCTATTTTTAGACTGAACCCGGAAACGGAAGAAAAAACAAGAAATAACGGAAGATCTCCACTGTGCAGGTTAACACAAGGGAGACTGAAATTATTGTGCTGATGCCGATGCGATTCATTCTAATTCTGGTAGAATGAAACCAATGCAGCGAAGTACACTCCTCCCCCCACCCCTCCTACGAAAACTTGCAATGAAGTATTTGTCGGCACCGGCCACATCGTCGGAGTGCAAGAGTTTGTATTCTACTGCTGGTTTCATCGTAATCGATCTGAGAAAAAGTCTCTCTCCTCAGAATCATGATAAAACTGCTCTTTCTCCACCATAACATGCTCGTTTTAGGCTATTGGTTCTATTTTGGAAGCATTATTATCTACCACGCTAAAAAAGTCTGCCTTCTCTATGTACTTGTCTTCAGCTTATAATGAAGTTTATAAAGATGAATTTCCACCGTTTACTTTGAAGCTATCACCAAACATTGAGCACTTACACCAAAATAGTAGACACATTTTAGTGGAAACAAAACGAGCACTCTATTGGTACCTTTGGAAACAGAAATGAACACTTTTTGTGGTCCAGTTTTGGCTAAATTCCAATAATCTAGTGATTTTTGCACTATTTCCGGCTTCCGTCTTCCGCCTTCCGCTTTTTTTTTTTGAAAAAATTTCCGCACACCCCTGCCCATGACCCATGTAGCATCCAGTATTTCAACTCAAATAGCAGAGCTTTTCTTTACAGAAACAATAAAAAGGCGAGGTAACGTGGGTGCCATGATCAGTTCCCTAATGCGCCGTGCATTCGTCTTTCATTCAAAATCGTAAAGGCATGCCTACTTGGCTTAAACAATAGCCATGGGTTTTTTGAGAGTCATTGTACTCACTTTCTCAGACAAATTCGATACCAATTTACCCGGGCAAAGAGAAAAAGGAATATATCATAACAAAACCAGGAATACGACTTTACAGACGAAGGCAATGTCTCTTATTCTTCTTTGCTTAAAACGGCGACAATGTTCTTCTTATACCAATTCCTGCGAATCTGATTACTGTAGTTGAATTTTATGGCAGTGCATCGTGGTCCGCTTAAACAGGTTTATTTATCAACTTCTAAATGAGCTGAATGAGTAATCGGCGCCCTATGGTATTTAAATCGTAGAATTCCATGAGGAAATTGAACAATTTTAGCAATTTAGCCAACAAAGAGAACTAACGAGAAAAACGGTTACGGTAGTTGGAAAGCAATTCTGGTTTCCTAGTCTCAAGAAGGGCCCGCGTGGTGCAGTGGTAAGAGGCACTGCTGACACCCGCACGGTCGAGCGATCGATTCCGGCCCGGTCTAACCAAGCCTTCCATCCCTCCGGGGTCGGGTAAATTGGTACCAGACTTGTCTGGGAAGGTAAAGACACTGACTTTGTATAGCGGCTGGCCCCCGCAGGTCATTGTACAGGCCAAATACGCATTCACCATGCCTCTACGATTTGAATGGAACACGAATGCGGCGGTGCGTCCTTCGGGGACTGATCAACGCCGACACTTATACCTTTACCTTTACTCTCAAGAACCCAGTCGGTTTCTTGCGATTGGGGGACTTTAGGGCTTTTTATTTGCCTCAGAATGACGGCAAAGAGCAAACGAATTAATAAAACCGGTGAAGAAAAAAGAGACGTTGACAAACCGAGAAAGGAAAAAGAAGTCTTCAAAGGTAGGCAAACGAGCGGATAGAAGCTTTACATTTTATATCGGACAGCTGTCACACCGTGGGAAACAACCGCCGAATGTGGCTCCACTATTTTTTTTACTTTGTTGCCTGAAATCACTGGTGTTATTGTGTTTTTTCTTCTTTACGCTACCATGTGATAAGGTTAACGTCACAAGAAGGCGGAGGTGGACAAAATTTCTTATTGATGGCACGTTGCCATTAACCTCACTAATGCTTCCAATGAAACTTCAAAAAGGGAAATATCACGCGATTTTTCCGTCCTTCAACATGATATAACAAGGTTTTTTGCTAATGTTAATACTAATACAAATCATGAAATCGAACATTAACAAGAGGCTTTTAGGCTGTTCAAATAGATGAACGAGCTTTTGATGAATGAGTTATCCTCAGTTTCTTTAAGGCTATTGCGGGAAGAGGCAGGCTTCTGCCACTCCAATGGTGACTTCATCCACATTCGAAGCTATTCTAACCTTTTATACCTCCACGGTCGGAACACTTGACGTCAGGTACGCTAGTATAAAGAGCACCGGATCAGGATCGCCTCCACTGAATAAGCTCTTAGCTCCAGCAAGACAGCCTGGCAAGTTACCCGTACGCCCACCCCACATGCCGAAAACAGTAACAACGAAAGGTCTAATTCTCTTGCCCCCAAAAGAGCCTCCAATACCGCAGCGTTGGGAAGGACGAGTAGGAAGGGACTGCTTATGGGAATTGATCAGCAGCGACCCTTTTAGTTTTATCATCAAACCTAGATTTGAAGACTCCAAGACAAACTTGGTGTCAGGTTTGTCTTGGAGTCTTTAAAACTAAGTTTGATAATAAAAGTGAGAGGGCCGCTGCTGTTCAAAAAGCTGTTCCCACAAAAAGTCTCTTCTCACTCGTCCTTCCCAACGCTGCAATATTGGAGGCTCTTTCGGGGTCAGGAGAATGGGACCCTTTGCTATCACTGTTTTCGGCATGTGGGATGAGCGCAGGGTAGTTTGTCCGGCTGTCCTGCAGAAGCTAGAAGCTTATCTAATGGAAGCGGCCCTGATACGGCTCTCTTACAGTTCCGTATTATCCGATGCGAGATTATAGAGCAGATGACTTACCCAAGCGAGGGCGTGTCCCCGTTCAAAGTAGAATCAGCTTACCCAACACAGATTCCGCCCACGTCTAATTGCAAGTATAAGGTGGCTTTAGCTCGGCGAGTTACTTCTATCCATTTGCACCACATAGCCCTTTAGGGTCGTGCCGCAAAGCCTCACCGTGAACCGACTGCAGATTCATCGGAAGGCAAACCTCAAAAACCCGTGTACTCTGAACTGTGCGTGAACTAGAATAAGTGAATCACCTCAGCGATCCTGATTAGCAGACGAACAAGGAGGCTGATTCGCTAATCGGCTTGCTTCCCTGAAAAAGCTAAGAGAATACTAACCTGGGAGTTTCCTTATGTTACAGATCGTGCCGATTGCGTGTGTACTGACAGTTATTCTAAACACGCATTTTTTACACCCCAGAGAAAGCTCGCTAGAGAACTAAGTAAATAAAGCGCTAGGTACTCGTCACCATCACTTTGACAAACCCACTGCCTAACTCTCGTCATTCAAAAATCAGCACTCCAATGCTAGAAATTTCTGAAACAAAACGATGAGCAAGGGAAGAACGGAATCTTACGATGACTCTGATTTCCATCCGCGAAATGATGACCAGCTTCATAAAAATAACAATCCACAGCGATGCCCCGAGACAGGTACATGGTTGCCAAGCTCTAGTGAAGAGTACCACGGATAGTGTCAGTGTATGAATCCGTCTCGATGTAGCACAAATGACGGTGAATGTGGTAGAGTTGATAATAAGAAACGACAAAATTATGTATGAGACGGGATTAATCGAAGATTTTGATTAATTTCTCGTGTTCCGTTTTGTTGAGGGTATTTCTAGGATTCAGGTCGTGCCACGAGTTCCTCGTGACTGAGTCTTACTGGGCTTTCAATTCATTCATCATCTCCTTAGCGTTTAGTCCTACGCAGTCGCGGGGTCCGCTGTCCTCGTCAGTAGTCGCCACTTACATCTATCCTGGGCGTCATGAGCGTTGCCCCAACTTCCTTGAGGTCGCTCTTAATTACGTCGTTGCACCTTCTCTTAGACGCTCCTTTAGACGCCGCTTTGAAAACGTAAAATTGAAGCGCAATCAATAATTAACATCTTTGATCGAATTTGCTCCTTTGCATTAGCGGCGCAGTCCGGTGGCGCCTCATATGAGCAAACACACTGGTCGTTCGGGCGTTTTAGAAGGCTGCTATTCCTTTGCTGAGACGCGACGCCACCGGACTGCGCCACTAACTCAAAGGAGCAAACTCGATCAATAACGTTAATTATTAATTGTGCTTCGATTTTGCATTTTCGCCGCGCGACGTCTAAACGAGCTCTCAGGCGCTCCTCGTGGGCGCTCCTCGCGTCGGATTACTTTGGCGACTTTCAATCATAGTTATGTGACAGGGTTTGACCACCAGCCGGCCTGTCAACCTGGGTGTGTCACACAGAAACACTTCGCGATGCTCCAGTGCGCCAGCAAGCTCACTCGAGCGACCTGACAATATGCCGACACCTGGCATCTTCAGGTTAGCCTGTTTACCTCTCCAAATTTCCTTCCTGCATCGAGCAGGCTATGCCCTCACCTTCTAGGGCCTGTGTCCAACGGTGGGCTCCTCAAAAAGGGCCTTTCGCTGGTACTAGCTGGTCCGCGATCACCACACCCCAGACTAGCTGGAGAGTTTCCAAGTAGGAGAAGCAGACCTCGCCACCCCTTACGGGGCTTTTAAATACTTCCACTTATTTCGATTAATATCGAAACAGGCTCTTCACTTGGCTTTTTAGAAAAAAATTTTCGCGGCAAAAGCTCTTCATCTGTGGCTGACAAGGGAGGTCAGTGGACTTCCCCCAATGATTCCAATCGAGACCTATATGGTTTTGTAGAGCATCGAATGGAGATTACAACAGTGTAGTTAGTTTTTGCTAAATGGCAGTGGGTGGTCCAAAAAAGGCGAAAAATGTGGCTCAGTCGGTAGCATGTAGTGCTTTTGCCGCGAAAACTTTTTGCCAAACTCCGAAACGCGATTCTATCCCAATGTGGTGGTCAGGGGATCGGACCGTTCGTCGGACTTTTCTTTTGCCTTCATACACTTGATACCCAATTAGGCTCCTTTTGCAATGTTGTCGCAGTCGCGGGATAGAATCGCGTTTGGGAGGGGTATGGCCAACAGAGTACGTACAAGGGACTATATCTACTAGCACATATGTATGTGACCCATACCTGTCGTAAGCAACTCAAATCGATCCAAAATTTAAAAACAAATGTCAGATTCGTGATCACCGCCCCGAATAAACCCCGTAGACAGAGTTTGGGCTAAATCGGCGATTTCGACCCAACCACTCTACTTTGTTATTACTGACCCTGCAAGCGCACGTCAGACACAATGGGAAAAGCTGATGCTAGATTTGTGAATTGTGGATTTGTCAGCAGCTAAGAAACCTTTTTTGATGGATAGGGAAAGAAACACATCCAAAATGGAGTCCCTGTATCCTTTGAAGTTTAAAAAGTGGAACACTAGATTAATGATATTCTCAGCAACTGGATGTTCATACAACTACTCACCCGACACTAGTAAAGCTGGTTGGGTCGAAATCGCCGATTTAGCGCAAACCTCGTCTACGGGGGTCATTGGGGGCGCTGATCACGAATCTGACATTTGTTTTTGAATTTCGGATCGATTTGTGTTGGTTACGGTAAGTATGGGTCACGTAAATAAGAGCTAGTAGATATCGTCCCCTGTGCGTACTCTGTTGGCCATACTCGTCCCAAACGCGATTCTATCCCGCAACTGCTACAAAATTGCAAAAGGAACGTAATCTGCTATGTAGCGCATGAAGACAAAAGAAAAGCCTAGCAAAGGAACCGATCCCTTGAGCGTCAGATTGCAGGTCCTACACGCTAACCACTGTGCCACCATAGTATTAGGTTGTCCAATAAGTTCTTGCGATTTCCATAACAATTTTCAAAGTTTCACAAATTTTGACTGAATCAACCTTACCCATCGAAGTACCGCCCATCTTTGTCAATGACTGTCCTCCATCGATTCGGTAGGGAATGGATACCGTTGCGGTAGAACTCCGGAGGTTTTGATTCGAAGAGGTGGCGAAGGTCGATTTCGAGTGCAGCTCGATCATCGTATCGTTTTCCTTCCAGAAAGTGAGCTAGCGAGCGGAACAGATGGTAGTCAGTAGGGGCAAGGTCTGGTGTAGGGTGGGTGGGGAATCACTTCCCACCCCAGCATCTGCAGCTTTTGGCGGGTCAACGTGGAAGTGTGCGGTCTAGCATTATCATGGAGAAAATATATTTTGTCGATTTCTGGACGAGTAACACGGACAGCGTCGCTGAGTTTTTGCAGTTGGTTGCAATACACTTCGCTGTTGACGGTACTACCAGAAGGACAGAGCTTCCAGTACAGAATTCCTCGGACGTCCCAGAAAACTCCCGGCATCTCCTTCCTCGGTTTGGGCCCACCTTTGGGAATTGCTGGTGGCTTCTTCTCTGCTGGGACCCATGCATGTCTGGTTGTACGTGACCTACAACACCCACTTCTCATCTCCTGTAGTGAGTGAGTCCAACCAGTCAAAACGGCGAGAGCTATGAGAGTCAAAGCGACAAGCTTGGAATCCGTGAAGAAGGCGGTGACGAAGATAAATCTTTGATGACTCATATAGTTGTAAACAACCGGCTGATATAAAGCGAAAATGTTGTGTACGCATAAGCTAACCTTTGACCTTTTATATACCCTACTGCTAAACGATAATACGTCTCAACCAGGAACGCCAGGTCAAAACACAAAATCGCAAGAACTTATTGGACAACCTAATACTATATCCGGGGATTAACACCTAGAACCGCCCTCGCCACTAGTTTCTCGCTACTAGTTGATGGTCAAGATTTTTCGCCTTTTTTGGAACGCCCATTGCCATTTAGCAAAAACAAACTATACCGTGGTAATCGCCATTCGAAACTCTACAAAACCATATAGGTCTCGATTGGAATCTTTGGGGGAAGTTCACTGACCTCCCTCGTGAGAGGAGCAGGTCGGGTCCGACACGGGTTCACGTGAAAGTCGCGCGGTCGACATTGGGTTAACACGTCTAAAAAGAGGTCGTTGAGACAAAAAAGGTTCAGAGGTGCTTTGGCTCTGGGAAATGTTTACGCTGCTTGTCATAAAAGCTGTTTGTTTAACGGATACAGTTTTTGTAACACTTGGACAACGACGATTAGAAGATCAATGAGGGTAAATGTGATGTGTGTGCTTGACAGCGCGAAGTGATGTTGACGTTGATGATCAGTTCTTTGATCACTTTTGAAAGAAATGAAAAACTATGTACATTGGTGGATGTTCCTCACTATTCACACGGGTAACACTACACCGGTAGCTAGGCAAGAACAGGGAGAAAATACAGTACGGGACGCACCGCAACAATAAAACGGCGGTTGCGGCGCTTCAGAGCGCCAAAACTCGCTGTTTTCAATAGCTTTTTAATATAAGTTTATTTTCAAAAATAAGTATATATTCGAGCTCAGCAGCGCGAGCTCTATCCCTCCATACGCACTAACTTCGTTAAACTTGTTTTCAGTCGATTTTTCACCTCGATTTTCGGATCCCGTTGCCGCTTCCTTCCCTCGCTTGGTGACTCACTGCCGACTAGGCACCGCCTATAAGTATGCGGCGCTCGTTTATTTATAGGCGGCGAGGAGGGGGCGGAGTTTAGTCGGCGGTGCCCATGCTAGCAATAGGAGTTCCCGCGGGGTGACTCGAAGAAGCCACCACTCGGAGCCCCATTCGGACATGCGGCGCAAATGAACTGCGGTAGACTCCGCCCGGGTCACCACGCGTGGACCCCGAAACGGCGCTTTTCGGCGCTCCGAAGCGCCGCTACCGCCGTTTTATCGTTGCGGCGGGTCCAGTACTGTACTATTCTTCTCTTTTTCAGCGACATGAAAAGTTTAGTCAACTCAGAGCCTACAATCCAAGAGACAGTGAAGTCGTTACAATGATATGGTCTGAACATGCCCGAAGGTCATCGGGAAGTAGTGGTCTGAACATGCGGACCCCAAAAGTTTAGTGAACTCAGAGCCTACAATCGAGTATCAGGACGCCGATAGCTGTACGACAGCAGATTCGCTCTCAAGGTGCCTTTCGTCTCAGATGAAATCAGCGCCGACAAGGAGTCCATTTATGAATGTGCCAAGCCTTCGTGATGCAACTTTTACAGGATATAGGATTGCTTGTTGGTACTCGAAAACCATACTTCATTTTTTCTCTAGGCACCTCTGTGATGGGAAAAACGGCTGCCGAAGAAATGAAAGGCGAGTTCATCACAGGCGAGCTCATCAGGCTACCCACTGCGCCAAGTGGCCACGTTCGTCCCGATATGGCGGTATGTGATAAGCTCGCCTTCCATTTCTTCGGCAACCGTCTTTCCTATCACAGAGGTGCCTAGAGAAAAAAATGAAGTATGGTTTACGAGTAGCTACAAGGGACCCTACATCCTGTAAAAGTTGCATCACGAAAGCTTGCCACATCCAACAACGGACTCCTTGTGAGATGCGAAACATTCGTCCACAAAGCTGGCCTTGATAAGACGGTCCCTGTAGTCGAAGTAGGGTCTTTTCAGTCTCCAGATGCGGCTCATGAGCAATCGGCAATACAGTTCTGTCTGAAGGACTCGCCAGTGCGCAATTTTCCCAATCGGAAAAAAGGGAGATTGTATGGTCTCGGGAAAGGTGTAAAGCACTTGGGTACGGGGTACGGTATGGTGCGCAGGTGCGTTATCACTGAACCACGAGACACCTAAATGAATGTATTTGAGCCTACCTTGCTCCACCTTGAGACTTAGCTTGTCCCAAAAAAGGTGAAGACGAGGCCTGGGCGGAGCTATACACTCTGACATTTCAGACCCCCTCTTTTTCAGGGGAGCAGGCACAAACCACAACTCAATTTTTGAGCACCTATTCATCAGTTCCACTTATCGCTATTTGTAAACACTACAGAACAAGATTAAATGATGTTTGCGTTTTGGTGTGTATTCTACAGTACTCTCTTTTCTCAGTACATCGATGGTCACGCTTCGACAGTGTCACACAAAGCAGAAGAAGGGAGGAGAAGAAGTGGGCATGAAGAACAAAGAGCTGAAATTCGGCAGCTGACCTCTTTCAGATTCGAACATTGACGGCGCACCTAAGCCTTCTTTTCATTAAATCTCGGCATTGACGTTTAAATTATCTGTTGTATTACTTTGTGTCACTGTCAAACAGGGGCGCGCGTAATGCAGAGATAAGAGGCGGTGCTGACACGCGCACGGTCGAGCGATCAATCCTCGCCGAGGCCAACCAAACATGCCTCTACAATTCTGAATGGAAGTTCAGTGCGTGGCGCATCCTAGGGGACTGATGAACACCGACACCTTTACCTTTTACAGGAGAACTCTTCATCTCGAAAGGCACAGCAACAACAGAATATTTAAACTGACCACACAACCTGCCTACAGTCCATTACAAACGATCGATCGAGGAGCTAACATGGAGGGAAATTTCCTTCTGATAAATGAGAAGTTGCTGAAAACTCAATAAACCAACGGTCTTATCATCAAAATCTACCAAAATAGGCCTCGAAATGCTGGAAACCTTAGTGAAATTCTACAAGTGCGCCAGATCGCATTACAGATGTTCTGTGATGTGGCCAAACGTGAAGTGACTACTTATTAGGCTGCGCTCATCCTACCGCTTCTTGTTAGTGTTTAGATTGTTTCTGTTTATTGTTGGGGGTAGTAGAGGAAATGGTAGGAAGATAGTTATAGTGAGTGATAGTGACAGTAGATGTCATAAATACCCTCTGCTATGAATGAACGTGTTCACATCGTCGTCGTCTCTGGTCGTAACTGGCGACCATGATGAGATTTTCTCTTTTCTCTAACCTTGGTCTAAAACTCGCGCAAATAAATAACTAAACAAGTAGGAGTGTTTGAAAATGAAATAGATGTCATATAAATTCCATAGTTACCTCTTGCTTTTCCCAACTGAAGGGTGAAAATTCAACTACTACCATAAGACGTTCGAAGTGTCCGTCGCCTTGAGAGGCCTAAAACCAGATTGAGGTGAACTGTTTGTCAAATTGCTCAGGGAAAAACCTAACCCAATATGCTTTTCCAAAATCTATTCTAGTTCACAATATCAAGATTTGAAAGAAGCGAAGCGAGAAAACATTGGCAATAGTTAAAGAGCGGTCAATGACGAACGAAGTGTAGAACATATTCACTTTTATTCAAAAGATTTTCGCACAAAAAATCAATGAACTTCAACTCCGAAATTAACGATACATAGAAACGAATACTGCTACCTTGAAACCATGCTCAAAAAGCCGCTAAGTGATCGATCCACCTCAGGATCCTCTTCCTTCAGCAATCGCTCCAACGCCGATCCGCGCCGTTTTCCACTCTTTTTTGATTGATTTTTCCTGTAAATCTAAAATTACTTCGAACGCTAAACAGGAGCAAATGAATAAAAAAGCACCTACATGTTGGACAATCGCGGAGACGCTAGGGAAAAGCTCTTGCCGCTGCTCATAGGTGTAGACACAGCGCGTATACTGCCTTCATCAAACGTTTTGTCAAATAATCCAGACGAATCCATTGACGTTTCTGAAAAAAGTGATGAAATTATTCTTTTTGGATCTTCCAGAACGAGATTTTCAATATCTCTGAAAAGTTAGTTACCTGGGTCCACAGAATCCTCAGAGCAGGATGGAAACTGAATTTCACCGCAACGATACGCCTGCTTGCATCCACAACAGAAACCTTTGACACTCCTCACACCACTGAAATACACAAATTCATCAGACAGATCAAACAGTACCACAAGTAGAATCATTACACTGGAAAGATTAATAGAGATTGGTAACAAATCACCGCGGAAAGGAGCTCGATATATTTTCTACATTTACAATGTTATCCATCGCAGATGGTATGTTTTCAAGGGTATAATAAAACAAATTTCAAGGAAACTATTCTGTGAAGGACTACAATTCTTAGCGAAGGTTCTCAAAAGCACGATAAGAATTACTTAAATACTTTGATTATTGATAAAAATGGCTAATAGTGGTTATGGATATGAATGATGTTCCACATCTGCATAAGTACTGCATTACCGTCAACAGTATGTCATCAAAACTTCTGAAATTAAGGACAATTTCAAATACCATCTGCAATCAATCCCTCCGGTTCATCATTATATCGCTCAAAGTCCTAGTGAAACGCTTTCCTTACTGAACTATAGGTATATAAAATACTTCACCGAACCTGTTAGCCGCAAAACCGCTAAGTCGTAAGGGCTAAAGAAGTACGAAGTGAGGAATTACGGTAGGGAAACAAGGATCAGAGTAAATGACCGAGGGGATCAAAAAAAGATTATGTCTTAATTAAGCTTTTCTCAAGAAAGAAATTCATATAAAATTCAACAAAAATAAACGCCATGTAAACGTCCCCTGAAACTTACTGAACGATGGTCACATTTAGGTACGCCAAAGAGCCCAAGGAAATGATCGGATAACCTAGAAATGAGAATACTAATAGGGACACGCGTGGTGCCTCTCATTCCCACGGAGTCGGGTAAGTGGATACTAGGCTTGTCCGGGAAAGTAAAGAGACTGACTTGGTTTAGCTTAGGGAGCTGATCAACGCCGACACCCTTTACCTTTTACCCTCACTACAAAAAGGAATCTCGTGGAGAGACCAACCACAACTAGCACATTCCACGTCCTGTCATAATCAACACCTGGCAATGATAATGACACCGGGATTGAATTTTGATTCTAATATGCATTTGTAGGGTGATAAAAAAGACGCTTCTTCAGATCTAGCATTCCAATTCGGTCGACGTCTTCAGAAACTTTTTATTTGGTCGCGTAGCGATTATAGAAAAATGATAATAAATCGAATATCAAATGTTGTGTGGCACTTAACAACTCATTCCATTTTAGTATAGCTTAAGAGTTTATAATTATTCGTTAGTAATGGCATGTCTGTGAGTATCTGTGAAAGTGGTATACAATTGAACATGAGCATGTTCCTTTCGGGTGTATGAAGCAGATAAATAGATAAATAAATGAATAAATTGTCTGTTGTCAGCCGCAAATACTCACTCAATTTCGTCGATCTTCACATCAAAACATCGACGGTTCCTTAAGTCCAGGCCACACGTTCGACAGCAAATGCGATTTGACAGTCGGCCTGGTGCATCGTTCTAAACAAAATCATCTGATTGAAAACTATAGCATGCACCTTAAACGTACCATATAAAGCTTTCAAAAGCCTAATAGATAAAGTTTGCCTCTATAAACAATTCACTCCACCGATTTTTCTTCTCGATGCTCCTTTGCCTGAGAACGTCATGTTTGCTTCTAGCTTCCCTACGTTTTGGCAGCCTTCTTGGCTTTTTGTCTTAATCGTAAACATTATCATTTTCGCTGATTTCATGGTTTGTTTAACTGATACCCATACCCATGTCACTGCATAACATTGTAATTGGTGACAAATCTTGTCACGAATGTTGTTCAACACTACTTGCATAAAGGAAATATCTGTTCCGAGGTGAGCTAGCAAAGGCTCCTATTGAAAGAATGTACGATCAATCAGCTTTAAGTATAAAAGATATCAAAGGGTAACAATAAATAATAGCTAGCAAAACCTTACTGATGTACGCTGTGGCAAAATCGCCTTCCTCACGTCATGTTAAGGATTAGATCTCGAAACAGTCGGCCAGTAAAACAACCAAAATTTCTGACAGACCGACCAGATCGACTACTAACGAAACGCACAAGAATTCAAAAATACTGACGAAACGCAAAAAGAATCTGAAAATAATCGACAGAGCTCAGGTGCAGTACCTCTTTTTCTACAGGATAAAATAGGACAAATTTCAGACGCAGAGCGCATAGTCATTTTTTCTCAATGGATAAATGTGGAAGCGCTCGAAACCTGGAACTCCAAGAGTACCAAGAGACTCTCCAGTTTCCACAGAAGTGGCGGATAGATCTATTAGAGCACCAGGAAAACAAAAAAGTAAAGTCAATCACAGTGACCTGATCAATTTTGATCGGCAACTAAAAGCCGGATCAATTTTGATTTTTTTTCTCGTAAGAAAGCTTCTCCCACCATGAAACAGTTGAACTACCCTGATTCTACCACTACTGAGTATTCAGAACCTTTCTAAAGCGAAAATGAAGTGAAACCTCATAATCAAAAGTTAGAACAAAAACAAGAAGAATATCTCCAACGGAAATACCTCACTGTATAGTAACTTGTAAGAAACATCTCACCTAACAATGCAACGTAGCATACCGTTCGTCAAAATTTATTTCCTAATCGGTAGACGATCAAGGTTTATCCATTAAGGTGTATTCCGAACATATGAAGCTTTCGAACGCAACAACGGAACAGCTAACGAACCGTGAGCGGAAAAGTCTCTGCAACTTGTTCTAGGTGCACTTTAGGAACGAATTTCCGCTTTTTTCCTTCGATAAGATAATCGTGAAGCTTGAGTGGAAATGTTAGAAGAAAAGTTCGACGCGTGACTGATTTGTATAAAGATCAGTGACCGCGAAGAGCTTCAATTGATTCTGGACAGCAGACCTTCATTTAGGTAGCTATTGATCAGAAAATGCGCCCAAAAACATGGAGAAACCTAAACGAAGAGAACCGCTCTCTAATGACCAAGCTAGAGTTCTCCCCTGTGAGAACCAAGTCTCAAAGTCGATCGCTTAAAAGAACAACATCAAAAGACAACCAAAAAACCAATCAGAACCCCCCCGTCAGTGGGTAGCACATAGATTAGAAAGGCAGTTGACAAACAACGAAGGAACCGTGGACCTCAACGACGCCGACGGTCTCCAACCTGGTGGTCAACGAACCCAAGTATTCAAATCTATGGGTATAACCACTTGGGTTAATGGGCAAAAACCTACACTCATTGCTCGGTTACTCCACGTAGACGCTATACAGAGCGGCAGACCATTCTGTACCGCAAATTTCGCAGCATTTCTCAGATAGGAATTCGTCTTCCTCGCGGCTATCGTGCACTCCTCATCAGTAGCTGCTGACCAATCAGTTTCCATATAAAACGTTATTATTCAACGTCGACGAAACAATAAACACCTTCAGAACCAGAAAACTTCTCGTGATAATATTAAAACGCAATCATCATCATCAGCATTTTGTACGTGAACGATATATTCTTAGCAACAATTTATCTCTTGTGGCAACAAATTCAAAGTGAGTAACAGGAAAACAGAACCACACAAGAAATCTACGTCTATTGTTAGAAATATTTGATAAAAAAAAACAGAGCAACAGAATAGGGAGCCAGAGTGAACGGAAGATTTAGTCAGAGTAACTCGTCCCTGAATAAGGTACCACAACGTGCATATTTTTTTCAGTTCATCTTGGCCGCCGACTGAAGGACCGATGACGCCTCTTCTACCTTCGACTTGAACAAGTCCAGATCCTGTAGCATCATGATCAGCTCCGAATTATCGATTTCGAGCATCATTCCAGTGATCTTTCCAGCGTCTTTGTGTCCAGGATACAATCTATCGATCAGCGCATAGATACGCTCACCAAGAAGCTGTTTCTGCTCCTGAAAAGCGACATTTCGTTCGCAGTCATCAAGTGATCTTGAAAAAGAAAAATATCAGGCATATAAAGCAGCCAATTTTAGACGAGCCGACTGGTAGACCGAAAATCACTATATTGGGTGTTCGTGTGCTATAACTGAGGTACACCAAAAAGGTACTACGTTTTCGATTCAAACGAACGGAAATTTCGATTTTTAATCACATTATTTTGATTTTAACAGCTCGTTCAACTGCAGCTTTGTCCCGTTGGATATATCTACCCAATTAAAAAGTTATCCCGCTAGTTTTACGAGTTTCAGAACTGCACAGGGCTACTACATCAAATGCCCAATAAGCCAAACTCCACTAGGAGCAGACGAGCAGATCATTCAAGTCGAAATGACCTTCCTTTACGGAAAAAAAACTGCAACCCTTCAAGCCCTTAAATTATGCTAGGTAAGAATAAAGCAACTTCTAGAGCTTAATATAGCCACTGGAAATTTCTATTGATAATTTTTTCTATATGAACCTGTGGAGCGGCTTGGGCAAGCATGTGCGATGTAAGAGGTTCCTGTCCACCGACGACGATTCCCTGAGCGATCGGAGCTCTCTGTTGTTGATTTTGAGGATAAGGCTGGAAGAGAGATGCTGTGTTTTGTTTTCCACCAGCTGCCTGAGTTCTCTGGCTCTGAAAAGCGATCAATATCCATGCGAACACACACTCAGCACATACATCAACACTGTACTTTTCTATTCTACAACGACAAAACTCTGAATTTTCGAAATATGGTATAAACTTTCAAAAATCGCCACTAATGACAGGCCCACTCAACCTAAGCGCCGAATGCGAACGAGGCCAGATATATCGAAAGGATAGAAGAATACTGAATACTATGGAGAGGTGATCGGTGAAAATTTAGTGAAAATTATCATAACAGCAAAATCAGAAAGCAGCCAAGATTCAATCGGGACGTTCACCCAGGAACCATTCGATGATGATTTGGCTCAAATCTGCTTCCACAATCACGCGCTATCAGCAAAAGCGGTTCAAAATAAACAGCTGCAGTACTAGTCTAACGAATAAAACAATTCTCGGCACTAATCAAATTAACGGACACCGTCCGTTTTTCACATGGGTGGTCTCGGACAACCATATCGACTACTTGGGTGGTCCAGTCAGGATCACCGATTTCGCTGAAACTTTGTCTATGAGTGTTCTCTGGTGTCATAAACACGACGGCGAAGTCCGTTTTCCAAATGACGGCCGAATGTGATAGTTATAGGTGAGCACCTACCGACCTTACCTGGTGAGACTCACCTATAACTACCGTATTCGACCGCCATTTGGAAAACGGACTCCGCAATCGTGTTCAGGACACCAGAGAAACCCCACAGACAAAGTTTCGGCGGAATAGGTGACCCTGACTAGACCACCCAAGTAGCGATTTGGGTGGTCCGAGACCACCCACGTGAAAAACGGCTAGCAGATTCGTGATCAGAGCCCCCAATCACCCCTGTGCAAAGTTTCAGCGAATTTCGATGACTAGAAAAAATCGAGTATTGGTGTCTGTTAAGTTGAATAGTGCCCAATTCTCCAGTTCATTTTTCCCAATCCTAAAAGAAAGTGACGCTGATATTTAACAACTAACGGGATGTTGACGTTGTCCTGCGCCCTGACCCTGTCCGGCTACACCGGCCGGCACAACTCTCTGTCCGGCAAGACGATTTCCACCCTGTACGGCATTCGAGGTAAACTGCTGAGAACGCATGTCATTAGCAGCTCCTCCAGCACGACCGCGTCCCTGAATCACCTCCGTTAATCGGGTGCACAATAGAAATGATAAAAAGCTAAAATCGGAAACGTACTTGGAAAACTGGGCCTCCGGGAACAATGTATGGATTCTGTCCGCCAAAGTTGCTCTGCCAGTTTCTCGCCGTGCTTCTCATGGCAGTTCCGGCCATGGCGCCCGGTGCGAAGCCACGCTGATTCTAAATTCGTTAGCAGAGCGCGACAAACACTTCAGCTTCTTACTTTCAATAGCAAAGAAAAATAAATAGATATTCGCACTGGATCAACACAGTGCTCCACAAGATGTCCTGTCCGAGAGTTTCGGACGAGAGGACGTTCTACGACAACATACCTGCAGAGTGCTGGAAACAAAATACCCGCCCTGGCTGGGAGTGTACATGGTGCCGGGCACGTTGTTGCTGAGTCTCATGCTGGCCAGTCTCTGCATGTACTGCGACGCCAACTGCGCACGTCGGTCTTCCTTACGCTGCGCCAGTGCGACGTACAACGGCTTTGAGCACACCATTTTCGAGTTCATCTCAGTTACAGCGTTAGTAGCCTCGTCGGGCTTTTCAAAACAGACGAATCCGAAGCCTTTCGATCGTCCATTCTCATCGGTCATGACCTGCAAAAGATCAGTTTTGGTTCCATGTGACGACGGGGCCCAGCAGACGCTAAACCCAAAAACAGACCCATGGGATTTTAGGATCACGAAACTACTCTGCTATTTGCCGCTTTTTGTTAAGCGGTTTATAGACGAAAACTAGTTGATTGACTTATATATTTGGAGATGCTAGGTTATTCGCAAAACACTGACATCGGACGGGAATTGAACCCGCGTCTTTCTGTTGCTGGGGGATTCGCAACGTACATCGGTAGCACAGTGGTAAGTGCAGTCTGCACAGACGCGAGTTCACTTCCCGTCCGATGTCAGTGTTTTGCAAATAACCTAGCATCTCCAAATATATAAGTCAATCAACTAGTTTTCGTCTATAAACCGCTTAACAAAAAGCGGCAAATAGCAGAATAGTTTCGTGTCATATCAAAAATGCTATCAGCTTAACTGGTAACTGCCGATATCGGCTTACCGGCTCATTCCCGTGATTATGGGTGAGTGCTGACAGCTAAAGCCCGACCGAGCTTAAGAAAGATGCTAGGAGATTTTTAACGTACATCGCTAACACAGTGGTTAGTGCAGTCTGCCGGAAACAGAAATATGCGGGTTCAATTCCCGTCCGACGTCTGTGTTTTGCGAATAACCTAGCATCTCCAAATATATTTTGAGATCATTTCGGCCTCCGTGACTTTTTTCACCGGCTGACCCAACCCTCCAGGCACCTCAGTTTTAACCATGATTCAAAAATATATCATGTCCAACCGTAGTTCGCTTCCCACGCCACCTTCCCCAAGATTGTATTTTAATCAACAAGCTGCACCAATTTCTTCCAGTTTCCAAGAAAAAAAAACTGCGCACATTTCTATATGCAAACAAGATGCGCACCATTTCGAGTTAGTCAGCAAAGAAGTTGATAAAGAACATTAACCGGGACTGAAATGAACGACATATCTTATTATCCATTCCATTACAGGCATGTGTTGAATTAACCAAAAATGCTCCAAGAAGATAGATTATAGAAGGGGAACGCAAAACAAAGCTGGTAAAATAAAAACGTAGTCCCCTCAGATCGACAAACACTGCAATCAGACGAAATACTTAGGAGTTAAAACCCCTTGTCTCTATTGCTGAACAGACATCCCACCCCACATTCTTGTTACCGTAAGCATACCGGACCACTAGAAGCCGTTGAGCAGTCAATTTACCAACGTTTTTGAAGTACATGCTGCGAAACAACTGAAATTTACATCTATTTTAACTTTCTTGCCACTAAACCTTACCTTGCAAGAGGTAATTTTGCCGTACGACTCGAAGTGCTTGCGCAGAGCGTCATCATCGACAGTGTCGTCAAGATTCTTTACGTACAGGTTAACACCCTGATAGCGTTGCATGCGCTCGACCTAAAACAAAGTAACCTTTCAAATAATAGAGGTAATTGCCTTTAAAACAGCGCAAATAAAAAGGACAAAAGGAGGAAACGTCCCAATAAACAATCTAACCTTCTGAAGGTCATGTTTACGCTTAAGCTCTGCATTACGCTCGCTCTTCTTCTGAGCACGACAAACGACCAATTTGTGATCGGTTCCTTCGACAACAAAATCGTTCATCTCTTGCACAGCCTAAACATTCGTGTTATGTTGTTTATAGTCCAACGAGCCAACCCAGATGACGTCATTACCTTCTCGGCCTGCTCCGGCTGCTCGTAAGCGACAAAACCGAAACCCTTCGATTTGCCTTCGGCATCGGTCATGACCGCACAACTGGTGATGTTTCCAAAGGGTTCAAAAAGCTTCTGAAGCGCCTCCTTATCCAGACTTTCTCCAAAGTTTTTTATGAATACGTTTGTAAATTTTTTTGTGGACTCGCCCATCTCACGCATTCGCTGACTTCTCGGTTGGAATTTGCCAACATATCTGAAAGGAAGTATTTTGGGACAGAATCGAAAAAGAAAAACGAACTCTGCCGAACTCTAGAAGACAAATTCAGAAAATTGAATTCGAAATCGAAGAAAGTCAAAGGCATTCGATAGTCAGGATTATATCAATAAGAAACGCACGTGTAAGGGAAAAATGGGCATACTAGAGATTTCAGTTAACACTTATGTGCCGGCCCATTTCATAAACTTCGCCAAGAGGCCGAGAAGCGATTTTATGTTTCTATAACGCCCACCATCCCCCTCATATACTCTGACCCGTATGTTTGTTACCCTCAAAACACCGCCAAAAATGCCCAGTTCACCGCCCCGAGCCCTCTCCCCGGTGAGATCCTTCAGCGAAATCGAATGTTGGCGCGATCGCCTAAACAGAGGAGAAAGCGATAGTTATCTCGTTCCCTTCAACTGACCCACTTTCGCCGATAAATTATCGCCCACTTGACGTTTTCTCTGTTACGCGTAGCGATTATATGGCGGAATCAAAACATCACCACTCACACTTTCTTTCCAGCTAACAGCATTCCATTGACTTTGTTGATGGCGCTCTGTGCGGCTTCGTCAGTTTCGAAGTGAACGAAGCCGTAGCCTTTGCTGTTTCCTTCTTCATCAACCGCTACCTATACCGCATCAGGTATATTCAAGGTAGCGAAGAGGAGTTGATTCAGCAATACTTACCTTGCAAGAAAGTATATTTCCGAACAGCGAAAATGTATCGTAGATAGACTTATTGTCGATGACTTTGTCCAAATTTTTGATAAAAATATTGCCCGTGCCTGATCTTCTAACGGCAGGGTCTCGCTGTGACCACATGATCCGCATCGGCCTGCCATGAAGGATGTCGAAATTCATCGTGTCAAGAGCACGTTCCGCTGCAAATTTTCACATTAGTTGTTACTTAATCGACAATGGACCCGTATATTTTTTTAAAAAACAATTCACAAGTACAAAAGGGTGATAAAAAATGATGGAGTGTGCAAATACAGCAGGTTGCTGTGAAAAAATCCATTTACTTTTTTTTCACAGCAACCTGCTCTAATTGGTGTTCGGAAAGTTCATGGAAATTTCGAAAATACACACTTTCAAATATTTCCCTTCAGCCAATTTTTGGGCTTGGATTTCGCTATCTTTCAAGTTACACTGCTGAATAGCTGCCGTTTTTATCACGCACTTGCGTCATCGATAATTCCATAGAGATTACTCGATAAAGCGCTTCGATGAAAACAATTAACCTATGAATGTCACCCTCGGCCTGTTACCTACCGCTTCCGAGAAAATTTCATCGTCATCAAAGCGCTTCACTCATCAAAAGCCCAACGATTAAGAACGGGAGAGAACACAGTGACAAGATGATGACAGCTGATATGAGTTAGCAATGTTCAGCAGCTGTGGAAACTCCAAAATACAGAAAAAATCCGACTGCCAGGTGGGTTGGGGTGCAACGAAAAAAGGAATTCCTAAAAAAAATTCCGTCATTTTGCTCCAAATTTTTCAGTACCTTATAAAAATGGGCTAAATCCAGCCGCCGAGTACGTCCAAGGGGTTTGTCGTCTGCTGGCTGCACCTCATGAACCACCGAAATAACTAATACTTACTGCTTCTATGTAAGGCAGTCCAGGTCACATTAAACCCCGTGTTAAGCTAATTAATAACTAGCACCCGACAACCGGAACCACAGCTGAACCTCCCTGGACGGGAAAAAAGTGCATGGCATTGAAAAAAGTGGAGAGAACGAGAATGGCGGCGGCAACAATGACGACGGTTACGGTGGCCTCTCCGAAGGAAGACAGATCACATCCGGACCAACACAGGTCTAACAAGGAATGTGGCTTGAGGGGTTTCAGGGGTTTTAGGGGTTTTAGGATTTTGTTCAGTTACACCACCAGCCGAGTTTAACCTTCTTGTCTGAGCAAACATTTCGAGCAGATCCGCGTCCACAGGAAGCCCACCGAAGGTGGTCAGTATTTAAAGAAAAAAGAACATTGGCGGTTTCCATAGGAAGAAGTTTACCGTAGGTACTTCAAAACACAATATCGTCGCGGAATCGCCGCCGGTAAACGGTCACGGTCACAAACCGTCGGAGACAAGCGTAACCACGTCAATGAGTGGAAGCCCAAGATTACAGTGAGAGAAAAGCTGATGCAATGACGGAACTGTTTAAAAGAAACGCTGAAGCCAAAAGAGCAACAGCGAAACTGGTCGGTACGGAGACTAAAGAATTACAAGTCGGACGGTCATGCGCTAAAACAGTCAAGGTATGACTAGAGATCAGGTTTGGTAGAACCTTTGTCACCTGACAAACTGCCCATACCTCCTCGTCTAGTACGGGCCTTCTTCAAATTATCTCAGCATTTGTTTGACGCAAGTTAGCTAGGTGAAGCTTGTTAGCCGCAGAGGGGATGGGTCACTTCTACCTACGCAGTCGAGCGGCCTAACCAAGCATTCCATCCCTCCGGGGTAAGGTAAATTGGTACCTGACTTGTTCGGGAAGGAAAAGACAGTGATTTGGTGACACTCCCGTAAGTCACTGCATAGGCCAGATGCGCATTCACTACGCCTCTACAATTTTGAATGGAAGACGAATGCGTGGCGCGTCCCTAGAAGATTGAGCAAAGCCAACCATTGTCATTGATATTCCTTCTCATAACCCCCGATTCGGTAGGAACCTTACTACTGGAAACACCACCATAAATTATTCACCATAACCGATGCCATAAACATCCCGAACCAAACACTCGACCATTTTTGGCAACGATACGTCGGGAATACGAAGCACTATTGATCTTTTTGTGGTTCTGAACTGTGATCACGGAACCCATGCCATGCCGCACAACGGACGTAGCTGGTACCACCGTTCGTACGGCCGGGACAATAATCCAAAAATCCGTAACAAACAGGGACTGTCACATGGTAGCACAGACCCCAAGCAATGATTTACTATATTTGCGCTTTGGAAACACTAATCCCATTATTGAACAGTGCATCTTCCCGTAACTCAAGATAACACGAAAATAAATTTCCTTAGTATTTAAACATTGACAATTATATAATCAGCTCTTGTAATACACCCAGCTGTGAGTTTTATAGATGTGAAGTTTACTGATACGGCCTTACCCTACCTGAAAGGACCATCCAATAACTTAAAGAGAGCAAGAAGGCACTAACTGCCACTTACTAGCCCTCTAAGTACGCGCCACGCATTCGTCTTACACCTGGAATCAAGGACGCGTGGTGATTGCGTCTTTGGCTTACATGACGACCCACAGGGCTAGACGCTGCGTAACTCAGGGAGAATCTGGTAACAACTTACCCAACCCCGAAGGAATCGAAAACTTGATCACCGTGGGCGGGGATGGATCGCCTGACCGTGCGCGCTGTGGAAGTATCTCTTGATACTGCCCCACGGGCAATGGGGATGCAAAAGTGAAAATGCCGAGGCAAACACAAGCTTGTTGATCAATAATCTGCGATAATATCAAATTCGAGGCAGATTCTTGATTTTAGGTTCGCTCTTGAGCATGCTATTGCTGCTGACTCTCCAAAGTCACCCTACCAGCCCTCAGTTTTGGGTGTTTACAGCGGTGTTTCTCAAACTTGGAGAATAAAACCAGTTTCCAGATACTTACGACACCTGCCAATATTGTTAAAGAGTACAGAAACATATACTCACCGTCAGTCGGTTGCTGGAAGTTGACGTAGGCGTAGCCGAGTGAAAGACGACTAGCGTTGTCGCGACAGACGCGGATGCTCAGGACTGATCCGGCGGTGCTGAATTTTTCGAACAGCATCGACTCTGTGACGTCGGGATGAAGATCACCGACGTATAGTGAAGCCATCGAATATGACGGCGTGCCGGTGTTGGCATTTGTGACGGATGCGGCCATGTTGTCTGACCCAACTGAAACAAATATCAAAGTTTTCTTCGAAGAAAATTTCAAGCCGGACAAATTACAACGTCGAAACTGCGAAATCACGCGAACACAAGGCTATTCAGTGGCCCATTCGCTGAACTGATCTAATGTACGTACAAGTTATACCGAGAGATACTTCTAACTAACCCTGCCCCAGAATTCACTAAAATTCTTTACAGCAGTTCGAAAAGTGGGCGACCTAGAGCTTTCAGTCTCTCGCTGGGTTAAATCTTCTTCTGCCTGCATACCCAACTTACCTAACACCCAGATCAGCTAAAGGGATCGGAGCACATCATTCAATTTTATGAAGCAAAATTGTAAATTATTCAAAGCACTGAATCTAAACCATAAATATGAGTGCCTCAATCACCTAGTATTCTGCATTTCATTCTAAACTTCATCGCTCAGAACTAAAACTCATAATGAAACTAAGAGATGCTTTTCCAACTGTACAGTTCTTAATCCAAAGTGACGTTTCCAATTTTCATTCAATCCTGGGCCTGAATTCATGACGGGTATCGGCACAATATACCCGAGAATAAACCCCGGTCGGCGCGATTATTCGCATTCATGAACGCGCCGCGGAGTTTATTTGGGGGATATCGCTGGCCTATTCCACTCCGCGGCGCGTTCATGAATGCGAATAATTGCGCCGACCGGGGTTCATTCTCGGGTATATTGTGCCGATATCCGCCATGAATTTGGGCCCTGATTTCACAGCATTCGAGGTAATCCTCGACGATGGGTAGCTACACTTTATATCAAACCCACCGATTGGCCCTACAGAGGGAAACTGGCGACGCTTGGCATTTTGATGAATGCTTCAATGCAGGGTATTCAATAAGGGTATAAAGTATCAATAGGGTGTATATCTAGTAAGGGCACACCTACGCCCACGCTGGCATTGTGCACACCATCGAATCATCTCGGGATATCGGAAAAAATCAGAACCGTAATCGCACTGTGCAATTGCAGGATAGGGACCATCTTTTCTGTCGCTATCACTTAAGTTATCAACATTTAGATATTCTCGATGGTTATACCCATAGGTCGTTGGTCAAAAACAGTAAAAGAAATATGGAAATAGGTACACTCGGTTACAAACGAAAAGTGCACCACTTCTAACGGCTGTGCCTCATCGCCCGTCAACCCAAACAAACCCAGGAGGTGTAATACTCAGCCACACACTAGGGAAAACCTCTTGGCATCTTGTATGAAACCGGACATCACCCCAATGCAACAAACTACGAAAACGCGACACGGCAAAGCGGATAACAAGCTGACCAGCGACGACGCGGTAAAGAATGTTCTAGACGAAAAATGCTCAACAAAAATCATCACAAAAACACGGAGACACGACGGGGCCCAATTTCAATGGTCCGAGATAATTCGAGAACACAGATGCGACTCGGTGCCGATGGACAACGGAAAGTGCATCGGCGGCGAGTACGTCGCGAGGCGTCACTGAATCACCTCCCGTGGCAGCGATCGATACGGGGCGTGCCTTCGGCCCCGACGACGACGACCCGGGCCGACGTCGTCGTCGTCGTCGCCGGGGGCCACTGAAGCCCTGAGGGTCAAGAACCGGCCCCGAGGCCGACGGATGGCCGACGGAACGGTCACGAGAGCGGACGGCGGCCGCGGAGACGCGGCGGCGGTTGTGAAACCGCCGGCCGCGCGCGCGTGCACCAGCCACGGCGATTCCGCCGCGCCGAGCCGCACGCGTTCGCCGCGCGCGACGCGCAAAGCGGCGCGTTGTCCTAAAAGCGTACGCAATTGTGCGACTTGCGGACAGCGCGCGCTACCGTGTCGCGAAAATCGCGCTGGACGGAGCCGCTGGATGGACGTTGGTTCTGCTGAACATTTGGGCTTTCGGTCAACGTTGTTGTTCCTAAAGGGCAGCGTTCTCTTGTAAAAGCTTCGAGGGAGGCAGCAGTTGCTAAGTTATACCCTTTACGTAACATACAATCACTGCAAGGGGATTATTGTTGAAAAAAAAACTAAATTTTCGAGTGGCTTTACAATAATGTCGATAAGGTTTTTGGCACTATTCAACTTACCGGACTCCAGTGCTCGATTTTGTTTTCGAAATTCGCTGAAACTTTGCACCGGGGGTAATTGAGGGCGCTAGTCACGAATCTGCTGTCCGTTTTTCACGCGGGTTGTTCCGGGCCACCCAAATCGCTACTTGGGTGGTCCAACCAGAACCATCGATTTTGCTGAACTTTCCCTATGGAGGTTATTTGGGGTCCTGAACACGATGGTGAAGTCCATTTTTCACCTGGTCGTCTCGGACCACCCACAGCGATCACTTGGGTGGTCCAGTTGCGATCACCGATTTCGCTGAAACTTTGTCTATGGGGGTGCTCTGGTGTCCTGATCACGATGGTGAAATCCGTTTTCGATATGGTCGCCGAATACGGTAGTTATAGGTGGGTACCCACCAACTTTACCTGGTGAGACACACCCATAACTGCCGTATTCGGTCGTCATTTGAAAAACGGACTTCACCATCGTGTTCAGGACGCCGGAGAACACCCATAGGCAAAGTTTCAGCGAAATCGGTGCTGTTGATTGGACCACTCATGTAGTCGATATGGGTGGTCCGGGACCACCCACGTAAAAAACGGACGGCAAATTCGTGATCAGCGCCCTCAATTACCCCCCCCCCCCTGTGCAAAGTTTCAGCGAATTTCGAATATCGAAAAAAATCGAGGACAGGAGCCCGTTAAGTTGAATGGTGCCCAGAAATTTTCATTACCTCTCAAGCATTGATGGACACTTTGAACATCCTTGTTCAGAATATGGTCTTTGGTGTCCCGCTCCAGACACTGGGGTTAGTGGCGTAGCGATTTGGGTGGTCCGAGACCACCCGCGTGAAAAACGGACAGCAGATTCTTAATCAGCGTCCTCAATTACCCCCGTAGGCGAAGTTTCAGCGAATTTCTGGAGAAAAAATTTCTGACTGAAAAAAATCCAGTGCTGCTGTTCGTTAAGTTTAATAGTGCCAGATTTTCAAATAATTATTCTTAACCCGTGTCTGGAGCGGGACACTAATGAAGACCATGTCTTGAACAAGGTTCGTCAGAGTGCCTATCAATGTGCTCGAGAGGTAATGAAGGGGTCTTTTTAAAGAATCGGTGACCATGGGTTTATAGTTTTAAAGCCTCAAACTGCCTAAAACTATGTTTTCACTGTAAAGGACACAGATAGACAAAACTAAAGTCCAACGACCTTGAAATTTGCACAGCCAACACGAGCGGAACGAGGAGGACCTGATGTTGATGCAGCTGCTTTGTGACTATTGAACGGACAAGAAAGATCCAGTCAGCTCCACATATAACCCCATATAACACTCCTCGGGTGTATTTCTACCTGGAAGCGTTCTCTACAGAACATTATAGAATTTCCTGCGGGTGAATCGCTAAATAGCCCATACTTTTACATAAATTTTCTTGCTACCGATCGATTTATCAGCGCGTACAGTACTTTTTGGCACCGTCTGCTAATGTATTCCGTTGTTTATCGGATAGAAGTGAATGAATGGAAAGGGATGATCTGTCAGGAGCACCGGGACAGCTGAGAAAAATGTAAGTAGCGAGGGCCCTCACCACTTGGGTAAACTGCTTTGCTATTTGATGGCTATCTGGGTCTCTACCGGTCTATAAGACGCACCAGACGAAAGTTTACAACTAAACTTTCCTATCTACTTTTCTTCCCTACTTTCCCAATAGAAAGTTTAGTTTAGCTGTAACCTCTTCTTTCGATCGAGTTTTCCCTGCTCTTTGTACCATTAACCATTTTTAACAGGTCTGTGAAAAGGCGTAAAAATAAGTAGAAAATAAAAGTAAGCTAATAAGTTGTAAGCTTTTGTTGATTTAATGATTTATTCGTTCTATCGTGGGTTAAAAAGGTATGTGTGAACCACCTAACGCGACAGCGACAAAACTATAAACACCCCTTAAGAAATACCCCTTAACCTCGAACCTTAGGGTCTGTGAATCGCCCCTTGTCGTTGCTACCGACGAAAGCGATTTGCCAACCAAGTCTTCATCTATTCGAGAAGTAAACCCACTACACAGAACGTGTACTTCGCAGTTCGGCAGATTTTGTTTATCGATTGATGAGAAGTTAAAAATAAATTGAAGATCTAACTATAACGGGAAGGGGTAGTGGTCACCAACAAGGTTACCTAGAAGGAAGGTAGGATGCTGGATTTCAATTCTGTCTAAGGGAATCCTACCATTCTCCATTCTATTCTTAACCTACTCAAGTGATTACCCTAGTACTATTTTATGGGTTAGAAGAACCTCAACCATTCGTTACCTGAGTCCTAAAAAAGATACGGTCATTTCCGAGTCAATTTTGCATAGAAGTGACACTCAGTAGGCCTTTTGAGTGGAGGATGGATAAGTTTTAGTTCCTAGGTAAATGTGAAAGGCTGAGTACGACCAGGACAAACGATCACAGACGAAGCGACTTGTAAACCATAAGGTTACCTAACCTCTCCAATCGCCATTCACGAACGCACCGCGGGGTTAACTTGAAATGCCCACGGTACCCCACTGAATCCACCCGGTATCGGATACCACGCAATAGCAACGACACGCCACTGCAGAAAACATTCATGAATCAGACATGGCGGTATTCGAATTGAGAAATAATGATTTTAAGACTTCGTGATGAGAGAAATAATGATATTAAGACTTCGGGTTGACAGATACCGGCGCTATCATTCATGAATCAGGTCTCAGTAAGCTTAGAGAAAATTGCACAACACCTCGCAAGGCACGTGCAGTTCATGGCGGTCTCAGTTTCCAGAGCGATCGAGTCCACTAGGGTAAACAGAAAAATCAAAAGCAACCAGATATTACAAGCGACCAAATACCATGAAAATGAGAGTTTGCAAATTACAGAAAGTCTGGTCCTGAGCGACCTGATTCACGAATCATACGGGGTATCCCGGAACACTTCCAGTAACGGGAACTTTGAAAGGAGGTCAACTCGAATGGTCACCGCTTTGATTTCACCCGGTGTTTTCCAACAAATAAAAGAACGCATTAGTAGGCAGAGCTGGGAATTGCCATTTGCATTGACAAATCGATTGAAAACGGAAGAAACTTATGTATATGTATGAGGTGTTTAGCGATTCACCAATACAAATTTCCATAATGGTCTACTGAGAATGATTGAAAACCCAACATTTGTTTTGGTCATGAGAGAATTGTAGAGGAAACGCGAAAAATAGAGAAAATTAGGATGTATGGAGAGCTCAGAGATATGTTAAGGTTATTTTCTTCTCAAATTTGGTAGATGAAGGGTTAAAAGGTCAAAAATTTGAACATCGTTGGTAGCACTATTCCATCGCTTCCAGTTCATTTTCCCAATCCTCTTGGGCTTCATACCAAGTCAGGTAAACCGTAAGCCCTTGGTGGCAGGCATGATCGGCTGAGAAAGGGGTTGACTGAGAGAGGCAGGGTAAATTGGCCAAGGATTAACCTTAATTTGTTACGTCAGGTGCGCCAAAATATCTACAACTACTTTGGGTTATCTCAGAAGATCACAATCACTGCTCCATGAAGCGGCTCTGTTATCAAGTCGGAATCCCTTTCGTCACTGACATTTCGGCCGGTAACCCAAAAGTTACGCCGTGAATCTCTTACCGCGATTCCTCAACGCACTTCAGGGTAAATTCACTATAGCATAGTATCCCCCATCGACGCAACAGGGTAATGGATACCTTGCAGTAGCTAGGCCTCTGTTAACCGCTGGTAGCCATCTTCATAGAACTCCATAGATATTGCCGGGTATCGGATACCTAGAAACAAAGGGCCTCTGCTAGTTTACATACCTAGAAACAAAGGACCTCTGCTAGTTTATAAACGCGGTCTTCATGCATCTACAAGTTGGGGGGAATCACAGTTTACAAGCCTCGAGGTAACCGACACCGCTGGTTTTGCTAAGTGGTGCCAGGAGTATATACCCAACTGGTAAACCCGATCCAACCTGCCTTCTCAGTTGAGCACTAAGAACTCGCTTGAACAATGGTAACGGATTATCCTTCGAATGTGGTAAGAACTCCAGAAGAGACGAATCCTATTCCGTCTCAAGACAAATAGACATAGCGATTCTTCAACGCACCTCAGGGTAAATTCACTACAGTATAGTACACCCCATCGGCGCAACAGGGTAATGAATACCTTGCAGTATCTAGACCAGGCCTTTGTTAACCGCTGGGAGTCATCTTCATAGAACTCCAACTGGATATTACCGAGTATCGGATACCTAGAAACAAAGGGCCTCTGCTAGTTAATAATCGCGGTCTTCATGAATCTACAAGTTGGAGGGAGGAATCACAGTTTACAGGCCTCGAGGTAACCGACGTCGCTGGTTTCCCTAACGAGACTGGAGCCAGGGCCCGGATTCATGAACAGACGAGCGGTCTCCGAAACCCCGTCAGCGATAAACTCGCTCGATACCGTTGAAATCTCTCAAGCCGTGCTTCATCGCGAGGTGTGATAGACCCGCGATAAACCCCAATTAAACCCTGGCGCGCGTTCACGAATCTCAGTTGCGCGCCGTTCGAGGTATATCTGGGGTTTATCGGAGGTTTACCGATGATGAATCTGGGCACAGGAGTATATACCCGAGTGGTAAACCCGATCCAACGCGCCTTCTCAGTCGAGCACAAAGAACACGGTTGGCCAATGGTAACGGATGATCCTATGAATATGATACAAATTCCACTATAGAGGAATCCTATTCCGTCCCAAGACAAACGGACATCCCAAAGAACAACTTTAAGTGGCATTTAAACTAAAAAAAAATAGATGAAAAACGCGAAAATTCCACAAATAAAGGGCGGCGAAAGGGGATGTGGGGGAAACTGGAGCGGACTAGCGACCGGCACGAAAGGAATGTGTCGGATAATCGATGCCAGCCAGACAAATACCGTAGCATCCGACAATCACACGGCGATGTTCATTGTTCACGGTTGTTCCGTTCAGCAAACCGCGGCCATGTGATGTTCGACTGGACACATCTCATCCCCTTAGCTAACCAGCACCCCTCGTCATCGACTCCGAGAAGATCAATCACGGAGAAGTCCGAGAAATCTGCTTCCGTTCGATCACGAACACTTTTGGTGCTCTATCGAGTCGATCAGGACCACTGGCCTATGCGGAACTACTGAACCTGGACGCACAGAGCAGAATATCAGAGATGCTCGGCCTCTTAGGATCTTTTTTAGACAAAGGTAAAGGTAAGGATAAAGGTAAATGTGCCGGCGTTGATCAGTCTTCTAAGGACGCGCCACACATTCGTGTTCAATTCAAAATCGTAGATGCGTGGTGAATGCGCGTTCGGCCTATACAATGATTTATGGGGGCCAGACGCTATACCAAGACAAATGGTCGGCGCTGAAGAGCTTGGGACGCGCCACGCATTCGCCATCCATTCAGAATCGTAGAATGACATTTGGCGTGCCTATTTGGTCTATGCAATGGCTTGTGACCAATTGCTGAACGATTGTCTTTAGCTTCTCAGACAAGTCTGGTATCAATTTACCCAACCACGAAGTTATAGAAGGCTTGGTTACTCCCGGGCGAGGATCGATCGCTCGTCCGTGTGGGTATCAGTAGCGCCTTTCACCACTGTACCACGCACACCTTTCCTCAGACCAAGCTCCTAAATCCAACACATCAAAAGTTGGGTAATGATACGAAAGGAAGACGTAGTGATCACCAAACTAGATATCAAAAAATGCAAGCTCCGTGTAGTCTTTACCAAGTAAGTGTCTTTAGCCCTCTCCAGACAAGTCTGGTAGCAATTTACCCGACCCCGGAGGGATGAAATGCTTGATCAGTCCGGCCCGGGATCAATCGCTCGTCCGTGTGGGTATCAGTAGCGTCTCTTACCACAGTACCACGCGCACCTTTTTTCAGACCAAGCTCCTATAAACCCAACACATTGAAAGTTGGGTAAAGAAACGAAATTGGGACGTGGTGATCACCAAAGTTGATACCAAAGATAAAAATGCAAAGTGATTGGGGTTGATCAGTCTCCTGAAAACACGTGTTGCTTCCGTTTTCCATGCGGATTCGTAGAGGCATGGTGAATGGGTATTTGACCCAGTGGATAGGCTAGCTCTACCCCACGGAGCAAAACAAGACTAAGTTGAGGCTTTTTTGGCCCCTGTATCACCCTCCCAGACCGGAAATCAACGTTAAAATGAGAAGCGTTGTGTAAGGCTCTAGTACTGCTCGGCTCTTTAATGAGCTGCCCGAAGGAGAGAGAGAGAGAGAGAGAGAGAGAGAGAAAGAAAGAAAGAGAGAAAGAGAGAATGATCGAGAATCGGATCAGCTAAAGAGAGAACATGGAAAAATAAGAAAACGAAAACGAAATGGTCGACACGGAGGGCTAGTTGTTCAATTGAGAAATAGCCGAATATAGGAGCTACTAGGAAAAACTAATTAGAACAACATAGGTGGACCAACTAGCAAAACCTGTACGATGCAAAGCAGGAGCAGCTCATCGGAAGATTTCTAGGCGAACCCGTTGCGATTCGAATTCTGCTTAAGAAACATGCTATGGAAATTTCATGCATAATGTCGAAGACGTGCACCGAACTGGATTCGCCCCTATGGGTGTGGCGCAAGACCGCGTTTTCTCCATGGGACGCGGCGTTTCCGCGTCGCCGCCGGTAGCGATCACCATCTCGGATCTGGCGGGTGTCACATGCTCGATAGCTGCTGGAAACGGGCAGGGTATAGGGTTCGTGGTCAAATCCTGAAGCAGCGTTCGGTGAAGAAATCTTGTCGAAAGCGTTCCATGTCGAGTTGGGTAAAGGTAAACGTAAAGGTAAAGATGAAGGTAAAGCGGTCGGGGTTGATTAGTGGGCGCTATGTGGGTTGGGGGGTGCAGTGTGGTGGTCCGCAACTTTACGTCGACTTTAACGTGTTATCATTGTTATATCTCCCATTGTTTACGATCAACGTCGACTTTAACGTGTTATCATTGTTATATCTCCCATTGTTTACGACATGTCTGACATGTAAACTCTTCAGAATTGTTCACACCTTAACATGTTAACCAGTATAGAGACGACGCAATATTACAGACCAGCACGCTGCACCCCCTAACCCACATAGCACCGATTAGTGAACGCGCCACGCAGTCGTGTTCCATTCAGAATCGTAGAGGATGGGTAAATGCGCATTTGGTCTATACAATGACCTGCGGGGACTAGCTGCTATACCAAGTCAGTGTCTTCACTATCCCAGACAGTTCTGGTACCAATTTACCCTCGGGGGATGGAGGCTCGATTAGCAAGGGCGAGGATCGATCGCTCGATCGTTTGGGTGTCAGTAACGCCTCTTATCACTGCATCAATTATGTTATCTCTAATATTCTACACTGATCTTCTGTAGCTCAGTCCACTGCATCTCATTTTTAAAACCCAGAGAGCGCTGATAAAACGAAGTTCGTGCCCTATCCGCGCCAATGAATAATGTTAGACCCCGTAAGCCCCACAGAAACCCTAAAGGCGCGTTAATGAATCACGGTTTGCGCGCCATTTTGGGTGTCTTTAGGCGTTTATTTAGGGCATGCCGTACATGAATTTGGGCCCGGACTTCACCTTCCACCTAGGCAAAGTAACTTTAGGTCGCGTGAACCAGTTCACGACCTTCTATCGCTTACCCAAGTGACAATCCTCTTCCAGGCTTCTGCAGTCCATTTTACCCTCCTTTCCTAAGGCCCTCGTTATAGGTTCGCTCGCACCCCAGCGAACTCGTCCATTCAGCATCAGACAGCGTGGGGCCAGACACGTTTGTACGAGTTATCCCGTCGACGCGACTCGTACAAACGTGTCTGGCCCCACGCTGTCTGATGCTGAATGGACGAGTTCGCTGGGGTGCGAGCGAACCTATAACGAAGGCCTAAGGCCCTTGTTATACGTTAGCTCACCCCCCAGCGTAACTCGTCCATTCAGTATCAGACACCGTGGGGCCAGACACGTTTGTACGAGTTATCATGGTGACGCTGGCGTGGTGAACTCGTACAAACGTGTCTGGCCCCACGGTGCCTGATACTGAATGGACGAGTTACGCTGGGGGGTGAGCGAACGTATAACAAGGGCCTAGGCCTAGATCGACTAGAAAATGTTAACTCTCTCGTCAAATCATGATAACTCTACTGTTTACCAACTCTACCATTTTTACCCTACCCGCAGCTCAATCCGGTCTCCACCGGACGTCTACCTCGTCTAGAAACCATTCGATCTTGAAACCTCGGACGAGTTCTGATCCAATTGTTTAGCTTGATCGCTCATTTGAAGGTGAAAATGTTGAGAATGGTCGGCGCTGAAGAGCTTGGGACGCGCCACGCATTCGCCATCCATTCAGGATCGTAGAACGGCATTTGGAACGCCTATTTGGTCTATGCAATGGCATGTGACCAGTTGCTAAACAATTCAACGTCTACACCATCCCAGACAGGTCTGGTACCAATTTACCCGATCTCGAGGGTTGAAGGCTCGATTAGCATTGGCGAGGACCGATCGCTCGACCATGCGGGTAAAAGCAGCGCTTCTTACCACTGCGCCACGTCACTCGTTTCAGATGAGAGAATGAACCTCTCAGCTCAGTGGTCCGACCAGCTCTAACAGTGGAATCCCCTCGAAATGATAAACAATGATAATACGTGGCCAGCCTTATCATTGCCACATCATCACCATAATACTAATCGCCATTCATTGTGGTCTTCTCGTCCCGAGCGGTCTTCCTCGAGCATCCTTCATCTCCTTCGGTTCTAACGACCATTTACACTGCGCTGCGCAGAAGCAGGAAAGGGGCGGAGCCTGGTTCCGCAGCTGCGGCGCTCTTTTCGGCAGCAGTGACTCTAAGCGAGGTCTGCAGCTTCTTACCTCATCTGCGTCTCTGCCTTGCGGCCAATTATTAACGCTGTTGTCGCGCCTACATGATCAGGAACAGACTGTCGCCTTCTTATTTTCCAAGACTGGATCCAAAATTCAAGTTTACCTTCAAAACTTGGTAACTTTTCCCAAAGTGTCTTCTCCAACTCCGGAATCACTGGGTCTTCCGGTGGCCAGTTGCCACGCACCGACTTCTTCCGGATCCGTGTTCGAGCGTGTTTTCGCAATTCGGACGTTTAGTGATACGTAGAGAACTCACCGCCGTTAGTAATGACAGGAGATGTCGGCGGCACCACAGCGCTCTCTTCCATGGCGACGCAGTGCACCACACGCACCGCCTCGGGCCGACGAAATGAATCAAATGACTCCTCACCCACCGTCCGACCGGCTCATTCGTTAATACGCGATCAGTCGAGTGAGCCGGAGGGACTGATAAGCCAGCGTGGTAGGCTGTGGAGTCGTTGAAAGAGCATTCACTCGGTTGCAGAAGTTCTCTGGAGGGTGTTTATTCGTTCTACTCCAAATGGCGCCATTAATAGGGTGTATCTGGTAAAGTAAGGGCGCGCGTGGTACAGTGGTAAGAGACTCTGCTGTCACCCGCACGGTCGAATGATCGATCCCGGACCGGGCTAACCAAGCCTTCCATCCCTCCGTAGTCGGGTAAATTGGTACCAGGCCTGTCTGGGAAGGTAAAGACATTGACTTGGTATAGCGGCTGGCCCCAGCAGGTCACTATATAGGCCAAATATGCATTCGCTATGCCTCTACAACTTGGATGGAACACGAATGCGGCGCGTCCTCAGGGGCTGATCAGCGCCGGCACCTTTACCTTTATCTGGTAAAGCGTTGCAGCTCTAAACGACATGATAAAAGGATCGATACCAACCCAAGGCCTGCCGAGCTCTCCATTCCTCTGTGGTTGATAAAGTTGGTATCACTACTTCTCTAGCCCATTGACGACCATGCGGGAAATCTTGTGTCTGGCGTGCGGGACCGCGCGCGTATCGCACACTTCGGGAGCGCGGGTGCAAAATAGCCCGCACGGTCCCACGAGACCGCACTTTTTAGCTAGCCTCATTGTACAGTCCTCAACTTGGGGAATTAAGTGATTTGTTCGAAGAGTAAAATTAGTTCTAACGTAATCAATAGTTCCGAAGTGGTTGAGGGATTTGCCAGACTACAATTTGAACCCGATCTTGAAGAAAATGATGAGGATTTGGATGACTCGCAGGCAGGCAATGTTGTCGATTTTCCTGAAAATTATTTCGATTCCGAATCAGAACTTTCAATTCGCAGGCGGGCAATTTAGTCACTTCTCCTGAGAACGATTCCGATTCCGAATCGGATTCTGGATCTAGCGTTGATAGTGGGTGCGTCGTGGAATCACTTCTCCATCTAATCAAAATGATGCCCATTCTTCGAGTATTAATCACAAGTTGGAGAGAATCACAGGGCTTCCTAGAGCAGAACGGAAAAGATGTATTTCCTACTATAAGAAAATCTGTGAAAAACGTGGGCGCACGATTGCCGCGAATCGTGCCAGGAAAGTTCCGACTCGTTGTACCGAGTATATCAAACATTTCTGCCTTGACTGTTTTCAGAATTTCCATATGAAATGTGACTAGCTTATTTTTAAATGGCATCTTTGTAAAAGTTAAGCAACTTTTTGTCAAAAAAATCAATTGTCATGAAGGTATTGCAGTGCATGATATTGTTTATTTGTTTTTGTCAGCGATCCCCTCCGAAGTAAATAACTCCCGGACTACTGTGAAGGTAGGATTAGTAAGATCCAAAATATCTGATGAACAGTCAAGAACAGCGTAAAACCAAGAAAGACGCTGTAGCGAGCACTTTTGTAACTGCGGGCTATTTTGCACCCGCACGGTCCCACGCGACCGAAAAAGTGCGGGTGCAAAACAGCCCGCGCGGTCGTCAATGGGCTAGAAGGGTAAAGACCCCGACTTGTAAAGCGGCTAGTTACTGTAACTCAATGTGTATTCACGATGTGACTACAATTCTGAGTGGGTAGAAACAGATTTCGTAAAACCGTTACGTTCTGACAAACTGTACAACCTTTCTCGTATAGTATGCACCTTCTATTCAAGTTCATCTCAGTATTTATTCGACACAAATTACCTAGGTCAAGCGTACTAGCAGCAGCCTACCCACATGGTCGAGCAGGCAAAGCTAACCAAGCCTTCAATCACTCTGAGATCGGGTAACCTGGAACCAGTCTTGACTGGGAAGGTATAAACGTCGACCTGTACAGTGGTTGGCCCATACAAATCATTGTATAGGTCAAAAACGCATTCAACATGCCTCAGCGATTATGAATGGGGGACAAGTGCGGGGCGCGTTCTTAGGAGACGGATGTACGCCACTCACTTTCGCCATATCATTCTCCTCAGTTCCATCTTCTTTTACCCGTCCACTATCCTCATAGCCCATTCCACCTTTGGACCCCATACCAAACATTATACCCTCATGTTCAACGGTGGTTTCCATTCCACCAATAATTATCTCACTTCCTGGTTCACATTCTCGACAGCTGGCCATTATTTCCCCTCATTTCAACATTTCACCTTCCTGCATCACCTGTTTGCCCTATCCACTTTTCGTTAGATTCAAACTTTTCATGATAGTTGTAAAAGAGAAACCTTCTCTAATCGGATCTACGTTGCGAACCAATCTTCCAACTAAAATTGTCGACAGAAACATTTTAAATGAGACCTGCATTTCAGCAACTCTGAAATTCATCTTCCTCACACTAAGGGTTTTTCCCAGGAGCAATCTCTTTTCAGCTTTAAAATACAAATAAAAAAGCAAAAATAGATATATAGATAAACTAGATAATAGGTAACAAAGTCCGGGTTTGGTAGACGCAGGGTAAAGGAGCTGATCTGCGACATTACTTGGCAACAACCAGAACGGATCATCCAAGACAGATACATGATTTTATTAATGCGCGACGACAATAAGAAAAAGCCTATACGACTAGGAATCAGTGTCCTCACCTACTTCAAAGCCATGAAGTAGACGTCATCATGAAAACGAGAGGCAACATGAAAATTTAAGCGTTTTTATCTCTTCTTTTTTCTCTGGCAATAATAAATACAACCATCTAAACTATACTCATAAGACGCAACACATAAGTAGATAGAGCTTCCTAAAACACACCGTCACTAACTCAGGATGATGGAATGACTTGACATCACGTAATTTGCTTTATACAGATTGATTGTCATTCGTGGCGCGAAAAGAACTACGGAACGGAACAACAACGTACACAAAAAAGAGGAGCGAAATCACAGATAGACAACCTCTATAGACAACGATTGTTCAGCGAACAATATATGTGACAAAATCAATGTCGAAGCAACCTATCGGAGCGAAGATGAGAGAAATGTTATGTATTGATTTCAACGACCCCATGGAGGACGTTTGGAGGTTTAGTGGTGGAGTTCATGGTGGGTATCATCAATCAACTCACTCACACTCATCACTCTCGAACATTAATCACAATCTGCTTATGCTTAGGATCGTCGAATCTATCCATCGTTTGCACCGAGTTCAACATCAAATAGCCGAAGATGAAACCGGCAATCAGAATCAGGATGCTGACGATTGCTGAAACAAAAGAAAGGATAAAATAAGTATTCGATAAAAAAATAAGTAAGTGAAAAAACCTAATAACAACAGTATTGTGAGAAGTGACAACCGTATTCTGTAATGCTAGAAAAGACCGCCTTCTGAACCTTTTCGGAACTACTGAATAAATTCAAACTCAGGAACTGAATGCTAATTTGTTTTTATGTGATTTTTTGTTTAATTTTTAAGTTATTTTTATTCACAATTGTTTGGCAGAGAATGAGCTCACCTAACAATTGAACCAGCTCTCAATATTTAAAAATGTTCAATGAGGACTAGTCATAACGAAATAGCAAAATTTGTGATCTGTATTAAGATCGCCTCTTATGGTACCCAGGACATAAAATCTACTCCCACTATACAGTGCAGTAACCAATGAAAACGTGGCAATAAATGAACAAAGTTGACGAAGAAAGTCAATAAAATCGAGAATTCAAACAGCCGTTGTTCAAAGTTCTGAGTTCTGCACTTGGAAATATCGTAGATCCGAAATAAACTAAACAAGTGATAAGGAGAGTCGAGGGATGCCCTCCCTTTCTTAGAGCCTTTATTTCTACCTTAATGCTTTCGCAATCGAGAGAGGCTCGCAGCTAGGAAGTAAAGCGCACTGAAAAACCCAGCATTGCACCTTTTTCAAATTCAGTCAGGAGAGGAAAACCAAAGGATATTTTTTTGATATTAAGAAGATAAACATAGCGAACAGTGTGTTACCCATAACTGTTGATAGTCATAAACTAACGATGATCAGTTACTAAGCACATAGTAGTCTTGGTCTATGGTAAAATATTTTTTTGAATTTTTTTGCGTTGTTGGCGTTTTTATACTATGAGTTTGTTGTCTAGGATCGCTAAGTTTCTTTGAACTGATACATTTGTTTTTAAGCACGTCCACGATAGGAGCAAATGAATAGAAAAAACTAAACGTACCCAAAATACAGAAAATGGAAAATGGAGGTTAGTAATAGGGATTTCATTGAAACCATCGAATCTAGAAGCTTACCCATCCATGATCCCGTTGAGAACGTTCCCACGCAGTCCTCCACTCGTCGAGTGAAGTACATTCTTTGGGTCTTCGCGTCTGGGGTGACTCCAGTGAGTTGAATCTTAAACCACAGACTCAATAATTATAACCATCGGAGCTGACGCAATACCCTCACTCATTTAAGGAGCAGCTGCCACTTACAAGCAACTAACACCTAGCGAAAAGCAAAACTACAAATTCGAAGGTACGTTGAACTATAGACACAGCTATTGAGACGCCTCTGCGCAAAAAGAAGAAAGGGATCACTCGAATTAACATAGATATTGAAAAGCGGCTAGCCACCCGCTTTCCCACCTCGAGTAAAATATTGATATGAACCTACGTACGCACGGTAACATTTTGAAATTTCAGCACAAAACTTCTACTAACTTACATTAGTCAATTTAACTAAGTAAATCCACCAATTGGCAGTAAAGCCCATAGAGTTTCTTCCGACACAATCATATGATAATTTCGGGGGTTCCCCGATCAGATAGCTTATCTCGGCCCAATCGAAACTTCAAGAATACCTTGAAAGGCAAGACCGCAAATAGAAATACAAACTATATCTTACTTGATTGACTTATATATTTGGAGATGCCAGGTTATTCGCAAAACACTAGAAAAACACTAGCAAAACTCGACCGGACTCAAGAAAGATGTTAGGGGGTTCGCAACGTACATCGGTAACACAGTGGTTGGTACAGAAAGACGCGGGTTCAATTCCCGTCCGATGTCAGTGTTTTGCGAATAACCTGGCATCTCCGAATATATAAGTCAATCAACTAGTTCTTGTCTATCAACCGCTAAACAAAAAAGCGGCAAATAGCAGAATAGTATCGGGTTATATCTTACTTATCACTTATTAATCGTAATAAACCTTACATTAACGTTACCCCTATCGAAACTAGCGTATTGGCTTAGCAGCTTCAATGTACAGTACAATCTAATACTTAATAATCAATACTTATCAATAATCAAACTAACCTCAGTGTTGTACACCGAAACTCCGATCCAAACGTTTGGATCATCGGTGGATTTGAAGAATGCCGCCTGAGAATTACTGCAAGATAGAGCGTATTCCGTAACACTGTTCAGGTTCACGTATTGAACTGAAGTCGGAGAGATGACGTTGGCTGAGGCCGTCGCTTTCTAAAAAAATGTTTTGTAATTGTAGGAAAAAAACATAGAGCTCGTGATCAACTATGCATATGATCACTAAAAACTAACACCACTGATGAAGGAAGAACCGGAAACGGGCTGAACAGCAATGCTGGTGGCCTGTACGTCGGATAGCTGCCAGTATCCGGTGATCGAACTGGTGAAAATGAGCCTAAATAGATGAAGGCACTTATTTCAGGCTAATCAGAATATTGGACCTGAATATTAAATAATTAACAAAGAGTGAAAAGGAGCCACAAATGAAGGGACCTTCGCATATTTTTTTATGAACGGGATCAGTTTCAGATACTTTAATTAACCATAAGCGCCATAGTGCAATATCCGACACTACGAAATATTATAGGACGGGCACCGCGAATTTTCCAAATCAAAAAGGACACGACTTGGTTTAAATATTTTTAAAAGAAAAAAATTCAAAGGTTAAAATTTAGACTTCTCGGGAATACGACTACTCATCCAATGAAGAGGCTAGGTAAATAAAACGAAGAATAAAATAAACACGAAATGGCCAACACGTGGCTGCTTAGTTTGAACCAAATCTTACGATACATTTCCTTGATCAAACGTTTGATTATCACTTATTAATTTACGGACCACACATCACTAGCAAAAATAACAAAAATTGGACTTCGGGCCTATTTTTAAATAAGCTTCAAAAGACGAACGGTTGCTTTGAGCATGTTTGAACAAAAATCCACAACGAGGAAGTCTATGTGATCTATTCTACTTTTCTCCTCGTCTTAAAAGTCTTAAAGTCAACTTATTCAGCTATTCGGGAAGTTATTATTTAGTATAATACGAAGACCACCAAAAAACAACATGCTCACAGTAGCAAATATCAAATGCGATTCCACGGAGGATTTATCTAGCGATCGATCCAAACTTGCTTGAATAGAAAACCCAACGACAACGCCGGGAACGAACTCACTTGTACACAACGGTACTTCCTGAGGGAATCTGAACCTGTTTCTTTGCGTCGAAAGCATCCGCTGTGAGCTTCATTCGAACAGTGAATCTATAAAATAACGTATATTCAAATTAGAATAAAATTAGCAATAACGAAATTTTGATGAACTCACGTGGAATTTCCAACGGTGCGATTGCCACTAACACACTGAACATCTCCATCTGCATAGCTCCTGAATTCAAAACAAATTATCAGCATAATCGGAAAATTTAAAAATACAAAATAATCGATTCGAGTAGGTATCCCCACCAGGTTGTTCCATTTGGTCGGATTGGAATAGACGTATACGCATTTTTGCTGTTCTTCACGACAATATTCACGCCTTCCAAATAGAGCATGCACGAGCCTAGATTGGTTGTCCTGCAATAGGCGAAATTTTAGTGAAAAGACCTGATTTACACATAGATATGAGGAACAAATGAATGATAAGGTTAACGTAGTCAGCATTAGTCAACAACCACCTTCTCCTAAGGACGCGGCTGTCACAATCTTCTACTCAAAATTTCAGGAAAGTGAATAAGTATTATGATCTCTACGACGATTTGTGAGAGCCAACTGATACAGACGCCAGTGTCTCCTTCCCAAACCAGCCTGGTATCAATTTATCCTGTCCCCATGCGGATAGAGTACGATTAGCCCGGGTGCGGATCGATCACTCGACCATACCAGGGGAGAGCAGCGACTCTTACCACGGCACCACGGGCGCCCACTGTTTTGAAAATGCAAAATAGGTGCAATTTAAATAGTAATCTACACCTATTTCGTACTGACAAAGTTGATGACATGAACGAACACAGACAAATTGATAACAAAACTAACAAATCAATAGTGAGTCCGTTTCTCCTTTCCTTAGACGGGTCAAGCAAAACCGCCTTAATATTTATTCGACTGAATATGATAAAAAATGGTATATGAACTAAGCAATATGCCGAGAAGAGAGTAAAGAACCTCTTCCATATACACTCACCTGTCAGGCTTTACACTGTACCCCGATCTGTTGTATGGAGGCAGGGTGACAGGCATTGGGAGCGAGGGACCTTAATTTTTTGTATTATGATCGCGCTCTTCAGCAAAAAAAAAACAAATTCACCTTCAACACCGTTGGCTGCATCGCCTTCCATCAGGGACGTGGCAATACGCTTCACTCTAACCTAGAAAAAACGAAAAAATGAGAAAACGTCGATAATCATACTTCGTGAAACTCACTAGATCTGGTGTTACGGCTTCGTTGGCCGTGATTATCGCCGTGTATTTCTGACCCATTTTCGGTAGCAGCACTTCGGCGAGCTTCTGCATGCTGGCCCACTCTTCTCCCATGAGGATGTAGATCTCCGCTCCGGGTGAGAAGTTGTCCGCAGACATGAGAATCACACCACCTGGCGCCTAAACGAGAACTCTTGCCACTACTGAAGAAATAATGACGTTAAAAGCAATTAAGTTAGAGAATAAATGAATAACCAGGTGAACGTACATGAACTGGCTCATCAATGAAACGAGAAGAGTGATGAGCGGATGACTTGACAATAACTGGCAGGCCAGATACCTTGTCATTCTTCTTGTATGCGGACGCTTCTCGTGAAAATTGACCTAAAAATTAGATGATTGATAGGTTTCGAATCTTACAATGAAATGGACATGATATTTGTAGCTGGATCAGTCAAAAAAGGACTTGAAAAATGTCCAGCTTTCACTGATGGACCTTACTGAGGAATAGAAACACTGCTTCGGAACATAAAGGACACCATCACGAAAACATGAAAACTAGGAAACTAGATCAGATCCTTGAAAATAGATCTTTGAACAGAAGGCGTATAAATAAGGAGATGCAAACTTGCTAAAAGAACTAATTCAATCGAACTTAAAATCACTCAAAATCATATAGTGAAAAGAAAACTATTACAGTGAAATTACAAAACCTTTCTACTTAATTCTGAGCTACAATTCCAATATATTAAAATGTTCTAACAAGAATAAATGTTAAAGAAAAAGAATAGCAGTAAAGAACAAACCTAAAGTGAAGTCAGGATTGACGATGAATACGACTGGCGAGTCCGGGGAGGCGGTAGACACCAAATTTTCAATACTGGGGAAGTCTTTCCTGAAATATAGTGGATCAAATAAAAGTAATCTATCCACAATTGATAACAATCAACTGACTCATGATGAATCAAAGAAAAATCGCTGCGAATATAGTCTCAACTGTCTCAACTATAAAATAAGAGCATGCAACAGCTTAACAAGAGAAATGTAAAAACAATTCGTAATTCAATTTGGTTTTACAAAAAATAAAGAAAAGGGGAGAAACTATTCTGCTATTTGTCGCCTTTCGTTTAGCGGTTTATAGACGAGAACTAGTTGAATGACTTTTATGTTTGGAGATGCTAGGTTATTCGCTAGGTTATAACCTAGCATCTTCAAACATATAAATAAAATTCAGCAAGCTGAACTTGAATAAAAACGAACTTAAACAGTCACAAGAATTTTTCTGCCAGGTCTTTCGCTTTTGAGGCATCAAAAACAGATTTTCGGGAGAATTATCGTTGAAAATTCACAAGAAAGTGAACAGAAAGAATAGGAAAAACAAAATTAAAACGAAAAGAAACAAGAAATCTTACGTTATTTTCTGTTCGTTGGAAAATACAACGGCATCATAAGCGGCCACCGACGACACTGTTAACAGAATCCCAAGAAGTACCCGCATACTGAAAAATTAAAAGTAAACAATCAACATTATTCAAATTTTATCAATTCACGGAATACAATAAGACAAAAATCAAGAGACAAAATCGGCACTGTTAGTAAAACATGATCAATTTCAGCCAATAAATGTCTCGGATAAAAAAGACGGACCAGGACCGAAAAAATGGAAAGCTGCATATAGAGTACTTTCCGAAAAGCAATCCTTGAAACTGTGATTCTATGAAAAAACTATGGGATAACGGCGCCTGGAGACCATGGGTATAAATCACAGCAATCTCAGAAACCTATACAGGACATGTATACCAAGCCTATTGACTCAAACTGAGGTAAAAGACCGAAAAATGATCAATAAACTAGCGAATTCCGTGCGCTCTTCCCGTCCGCCCCGCCCCTCGGCGACCGACCGGCGAAAGATCGATGTTCGCGGCGGGACCCTCCACCGGCCGCGGGGTAGGAGAGGAGCCGGAGGGGACCAAATTTGGTCTTAGGAGGGGTACGGGGGAGGATATATGGGATGCTGGGATAGTTCGAAGGTTAGAGGATTAATTAGGACGAAAATGACAGGGGGGCATCATAAGTGTGCGGGTGGGATGTAGATCCTTGCCTCCTAAACCTGGGTAAGGTACCCTGCTACCTTACCAGCTCAGGGGACCAGGTAAGGACGAGTTTTCTGCAGAGCTTGGGTAGATCAAACAGGACCGCTGCAAATTTGCTCGAAGCAGAATTACAAATGGAACTTTCTAGGCAATAAGGATAACTTTCCAGCGAATCGGAGTCTTTAAAGGAATAATCGGAACAAATTCAATTCTTAGTCTTTAAGAAGAGAAATATTGTTTGAAATCCGGAGCTAGGACTTTGGAGTAAGGGTAAAATATACCCTAAAACCATGAAACTAATCGTAATGTACAACTAAATCAATTAATGGGTAGGAAATAAACGAGGATACCTTAGTGTACAAGTTGACAAGGTTCCTTCGATAGAATGGTAGGTTTCCGAAAGATTAATAGATTCATAAACAAGCCTAAAAGGTAAAGTGGCTGGCATTGATCAGTCCGTCACGGACGCGCCATGCGTTCGTCTTCCATTCAGAGTCGTCGATTCATGTTGAATGCGCATTTGGAATAACTAAAATACCTTGTGGGGGAACAGCAGCTATTCAAAATTCGAATGCAGCGAAGCGAATTCAATTCTTAATCTTAAAAGTGATGAATATTGTTTGAGATCCTGAGCTAGAACTTTGGAGTAAAGGTAAAATACACCCTAAAACCACAAAACTAACATAAGGTACAACAAAATCAATTGATGGGTATGAAACACTCGATTTGCACTAGTTATCATGTTTTTCCCCGGAGAATTTGTTGCGCACAAACACGCTTGTGTAATAAATAAAAAATAAATCGATGTATTCACATTGACAAGCAATTCTGGTATCAATTTACCCACGTTGGAGGGTAGGAAACCTGGGCCCAGAATCATGAACGGACAAGCGGTCTCCGAAACCGTGGCGCAGTCAGAACCAGGCGGCAGAGGCGATGAGAGATTGCGTTTAACATGGGAAGTTTAGGATAAGTCGTCAAAGGTGGGCGCCATTCGGGCTATATCTCGGGGTTTATCGGGGGTTTACCAATGATGAATCTGGGCCCTGGTGGCGCGTGTTGGTACAGGTTGTTACCACAGCGTCAAATGCATTTTTAGTTGCTGCCCAAGTTTGAGGCTCTGACTAATTGTAAGATGAAGCTACACTGTGTCGTTCTTTTGAAATGACCTACATTTTGAGGTCAATGCTCGATTATCATCTATGTCGTTGTTTTATTTGTTCAATAACTTTGTTTGACCTTCTGCGGGGTAAAAATAAAGGAAATTTTACCCCAAAGGAACCCCCACCCCTTCGGAGTAGCCGTCATAATCGCTGGTGTACGGAAAAGGTGGATATGTTTGCACAGAGCTCGTTGTGGTGTGAACGAGTTCGAGCTCATCGCAAGACGACCACGGCCATCTGACTGACTTCAGCAAACAATCCACCGCCACTACCGTAGTCGATCGACCCTCATATGACTATTACGAAATCTCACTGCGTACCTTCGATTTCAACACTCATATCCATTGGTCGTGGTCAGTCCTTGTTATTGACACCACTCTGGGTGTGGCTACTCTTACTTTAATTTCTGGTCGAACTTTACTCTGACATTGGCCTCATAGGAAATGTTGTTGTCGTTGTATCAGCACTACTGTCAGTAATTCTACATGTGTTTTCCATGTGTTTTCTGAGTTGTGCGCACTTTGGTGCATTTTTAAATAATTAAATAAATAGTATAGTTATCCGAAGTTATCATAGTAGCTACAAGCAACACTCAACAGTGATACTTACCGACTATCTCCTAACGTGACCAGGGACTAAATTCATGACGGGATCGGCACAATATTCCTGAGAATAAACCCCGGTCGGCGCGATTATTCGCATTCATGAACGCGCCGCGGAGTTTATTTGGGGGATATCGCTGGCCTATTCCACTCCGCGGTGCGTTCATGAATGCGAACAATCGCGCCGACCAGGTTTATTCTCGGGTATATTGTGCCGATACCCGTCATGAATTTAGGTCCGGGAAGCCTTTCTCGTACACTGTGACGTTGGTCTCCTCTTGAGGACTGGGGTGCAGCACAGGTTACCAACATTTTACTTTATTTTGCTTTCTAGTTGAAATTAAGCATAGTAGGATTGTTTAATATTACTCATGTCTGTTTCATTTGGCGCACGTAATAGTGGAAATAAATAAATAATTAAATAAGAAGTTGTTTGGTGTTGAATGCGCATTATTCGGCACTATTTCACTTCACGGACTCCAACCATTAATTTTTTCAGCCACTCAAATTTGCTGAAACTTTGTATGGGAGGGTAAATGGAGGCGCTGATCACGAATCTGCTGACCGTTTTTCACGGGGTGGCCTCGGACCACGCACACTGCTACTTGGGTGGTCCAGTCAAGGTCAGCGATCTTGCTCAAACTTTGCATAGGGGGTAGGGCGCTGATTATGAATCTGCTTGGTCTTATCCCGGTAATCTTTCTGTATTTCTGTTTTCATTGGAGTCCAGATTCCCAATAATCCGTTCTCTCGTTCGATGACGGAACGAGTTTCTACCAACTTTCATTACCCAATTACCTTTAATTACCTCCTTGTTTGGGTTTAATTGTCCAAGTTTGGAGCTCTACCGAAAGCGGTTGCAAACGTTTCCATGGATATCAGATTCATGATCAATATCGTCTCTGCTCAGAGCAAAATCAGATGTTATTCTCAGCTTATTCGAATCAGATTTGATCGATATGCAATAAGACGTCCTCCTTTCCTCCTTCAATCACTCGTAATGTTTTTCCTACACGTGTAGGGAAGCTTCTAGCTTATTGAAATTGAATGAGGATAGTTCTGCCTTCTCAGTTTCTCTTTGTGGTTTCAAATATCGATTGCTCGAATATTAGAGTTCTTTTCGCATCATTTTTCTGAATATTTAATTGCTGCTTTGATTGTATCAAACGTGTGTCTTAAACCCACGTAATGAGTGAATAAATGAAAAATAAATAAATGTTTAAATTTTACCCAATCGAACGGAAGCTAAGTAGACAGGAGACCTATCAGCAGCACCCCAAAACCGCTCAAAGCCGAAGTTTGAGCGAGTTTTGCAAACCTATCTGACGCTCACATTACAGTAGGGATTTGCAAAGGAAAATGGCACCATTAGCAGCCATTCAATTGATTTTCTAAATAATCATGAGATCAGCTGGATCTATTGATTCATTTCTCTTTGAACAGCCTGACAGTTCAACCGTCCAGCAGGGCCCGGATTCATGAACGGTTGACCGGCCGGTTACGCGGCCGGTCGGTGAAACTCACCACGGTTATCGGCGTAACCGCGATTCGTGAGCGCCCGGTTGGTCAATTCGCCGGTCAACCGGCCGGTGACTTTCACCCGCCGCGCGAGGCCGGTGAACGTTGACCGGAGAGCGTAACCGGCGCTCCAGCGGCAAAATCTGCGCTAGTAGGGGCAGAATTTGCCGCTGGAGCGCCGGTTACGCCCTCCGGTTATGATTTTGGTCTGTTTTTTTTTATCTTGATTGTTTCAGAGTTCCTTGTTTTGTCTGTTTTAGCGCTGATTTTTTTTGTTATGTAGTTCGTTTTAAACTTTCTTGCGTTTTAGCGCTAAAGCGCCGGTTTTCGCTGGTTTTGTTTTCGGTCTCAGGTTTTTTTGTTATATTTTTTAACATAAAACATTATAAGCCATCCCTGCCTTACTGATGAGTCCCGGGGATGGCTTTATTTTTTTAATTAGCTTCATAGTTTTCCGTCTAAGGCTAAGGGACGAAACGGTTTGTTTGCTGTTTTTTATTAATTTATTGTTAGTGATTAATGTGATGCTATTGTTGTGTTGTTGGATTCGAGTTTCGCTGGAAATTTTTATTCTTTAAGCTAGGAAATGCGGAATAGCCGCGTCCACAGCCTAAATCATAATTTATGATTTGTACCGGTGGATCATAATCAGAAGTATTTAGTTGTATGCTTGTGTTCATATTTGTGTTTATTCTTTGTTCATTTTTTCCGTTTACGGCTAGGGGACGAAACGGAACTTATTTGATAGTGTGTTTTTGTTTATATTTGTATTTATTCATTGTTTATATGCAATCCTCAATCCTACTCTCTCTACCTCTTACTTATTCTCTGCGATTCCATGCTGCTCTGAGTGCGATTATCGATTTTCACACCGCTCTGGCATCCTGCCAAGCCGGAATGGTGCCGGTTACGGCCAATGCAACTAACCGACGCGCTCGCCGGTTACGCGTAACCGCGGTCACGTTCATCAATCACAAATCTTCACCGAGTCCGGTTGAATCCATAACCGGAGTCGGTGAAGATAACCGCCGGTGACTTTGACCGGCCGTTGCGTTCAAGAATCCCGGCCCAGTTGTGAGCGAGGCAGGTGTCGCCCACCCACGGAGCTGTTTAGCAGTCGGCGTCTCCGGCGACGAGAGGATGGGGTCGATGCCGAGCAGCGAGCTATGCGCCGCCGCGGGAGGTGGCGTCAAGCGGTCGGCGCAGGTGGGTATCGCTTCTCGGCCTTTTGGCTAAGATCAAAGTTTAGTTTCTGTTCTTATCGAATTAACCTTCGATAGAGATTCGATTGAATCTCGTTAAGGTTATTTGATTTTTGAGACCGGATGGAGTAGTGGGCTTGCTCGCTCTCCATCACGGGTCGGCCCAGCGTTGCACTGCTGCTGGGATCGGCCCACCCCCCAGGGGGAACAAGAACCAAAAGTGGAGGAGGCGTCCAGAACTTGAGGCCCTTCCTAGGGTGAGCAAAAATTACCCGGAATGTGTACGACGAAATACACAACTACTGGCAGAACCGGATTCTAGTGTCTATATTGAACTATGTTGTACACTTATACAATATACATATGCATTCCAAATTGGAGCTCATGAACCCTTAAGGCTTGTTTACAGTCGTGCTGCCAGCAGCAGCAGCAAAATGGGGGCGGGGCGTGGGCCCAAAATTCTGCTGAGGAAGTAGTCGTGGTGGGACCGAATGAATATGGCTGCCGGCGAATGAATATGGCTGCCTGCGCCCCACTCAAAATGGCGCGCCAATCGTACGGTATTATTCGCGATGGGACCCCTGCTGCTGCTGTCGATACTTGAAACACCCCCCTGCTGTCGGTCTGCTGCCGGACGCTGCAACTGCGTTAAACCCCCTATCCTCCACTTCTGCTGCTGCCGGCAGCAAGACTGTAAACAGGCCTTTAAGGCTCTTTCAAGGCAGACGTCATCCGTCAAGCGTCGTGCGCTGGGGTTTCGCCGCTCGGTTCGCCGCGCGCGAACTGCTCGTAATGTCCGGCGCACACCATGGCCAACGCGACGTCGATCGGACGAGTTACTCGTAATGACGCGTGATAACCCGATCAACCGATGACGCTGACCTACCTATCCTTCATCACACACGCGTCACGCGTCACTTTATCGACGCGTCGTCTGAAAGAGCCTTTACAGAACCGTAATAGTCAAACCAAATCCAAAACGATCTACTATCATCAGCCTGCCCCTTTCTGGTCGCAGCGGTGTCTTTATCGTAAAAGCACTCAATATGCCTCAAAGCGCTGTATACGGGGTGCGCAAAAATTACCCGGAATGTGTACGACGAAGTCCATAACTACTAGCAGCACTGGATTCCAGGGTCTATATTGAACTATGTTGTACACTTGTATAATAATACATATGCATTCCAAATTGGAGCTCATGAATGCTTACATAACCGTAATAGTCGAACCAAATCCAGAACGATATACTATCATCAGCCTGCATCTTTCTGGTCGCAGCGATGGCTTTATCCCAAAAGCTCTCAATATGCCTCAAAGCACAGTATACAGGGTGCGCAAAAATTACCCGGAATGTGTACGACGAAGTCCACAACTACTAGCAGAACCGCATTTCAGTGTCTATACTGAACTACGTTGTACTTTTATACAATATGCATATGCATTCCGAATTGGAACTCATGAATGCTCACAGAACCGTAATAGTCAAACCAAATCCAATACAAGCTAGTATCATCAGCCTGCATCTTTCTGGTCGCAGCGGTGGCTTTATCCCAAAAGCTCTCAATATGCCTCAGTGCACCGTGTACAATGGTATAAAGCTGTACAAGGAGCTAAGAACTTCATCAGACAGCACTAGACGAGGTAGGAATTTGACGGTCACAACGGAAATGATACGGGTAGTTCCCGAGTGGATTTGTCGCAATCCTTGCCGTTCGATGAGAAAAATAGTCCGAGAACTAAATATTTCCGCAAGCAGTGCTGAATCCATCGTCAGGAAAAAGGTTAAGGTGTGTCCATATCGCGTTCAACGTGCTCACAAACTATTTGAGAGAATGAGAGCTCAGCGATTACAAAGATGCAAGAACTTGCTGAAGCGGTCTGCGAATGGCGCGCACCGCGCGATCGTTTTTTCTAATGAGAACGTGTTCACCCTGGAACACACGGTGAACTGTCAATCAATCGCATTCTAGCACGCAACATTGGAGCTGTTACCTGCTACGGGAAACTGGTCGGTAGAACGACACATCCGTCTTTGATTATGGTTTGGGGTGTCATTACCTCAAACGACAAGTCCCCGTTAGTTTTTGTCGAATCCGGCATCAAAATTGACCAATACAAGTACCAGAAAACGATTTTGGAAGACGTGCTGAAGCTCTGGGCCGATTCACACTTCGGTAGTGACAGATGGTGCTTCCAGCAGGCCTCTGCGGCTGCTCACAGGGCGAGAACAACACGGCAGTGGCGCAAACATGAGCCCACGGGCTTTATTGCGCACCAAGACTGGCCTTCGAATTCGCCACATTTAACACTTTGACGGCAATCGCTGTTTTGCGCTGGACGCGGCGTGGGACACGCGCTAGCGCCCGCGCGCATGCGGCATGAGCCACCGGCGGCTCATAATGTCCCACGTGGCAGACATTTTTCCCTACCCCCTTTATTCAGCGCTTTTTGTGGATTATTTTGTTTACTAGGATCATTTTAACACTGAGAATGAGGTGCATAATTCCAGGAATGGATGATAGTGTAGAAATTAGCGAATTTTTTGACCAGTTATTGTTAGAGAGTGACTCAGATGAAGTTCATGATTTTGAGATGGAGGGCAGCAAGAGGCAGAGAACATTCTGTACACAATGCTTAGGTATAAAACATAAGCGTTATTCATAAGATGTAAATATTTTAAAAGATGTTTATTTTGTTCTATCGGGGTTTATATTCACTGCCGTATCTGAAGTATGATCTCCTTGCTTCGATTGTAACATTGTTTTCGTGATTTTGTAACTCTTCATAGTCGACATAGTGTCATGCGAAGTCTTGGAACAACGCTGGATTCGTGACCAGCACCAAAAGATGATGCGTATTTTGATTATTGGATGTATTATTCAGACAAGCTTTACTTTTCGGGTTTTCATGCTTCCAAAACTCCGACAAACTCCGGCAAACTGAATTAAATGAAGGAAAGGGGAATATATAACACTGAAGATACTGTTCTACAGAATATTTGGAAAAAAGGTATTTTTTTCAGTATCACTCTTGCCTCGCTCACCTTTGTTGACTATTGCTAACATTAGCCAAAATATCTCAGAAGATAAACAACCTTTTTCTTGCTTACTCATGTTGAATATCACACTACCTTAAGGGCTCGTTTATGTGCACGTGACGCGCGGCGCGATAGGTGGCCGACGCGATGCTCCCATCGCGCCTACGTCATTTTGCGGGCGTTGCCGCAACCACACGTCAGACACTGCAGCTTACGCGCGGTGCTGCTGTGTGGCTGCGAATAGCCGGAATGAAGTCCCATGACCTTCTATCACCTCATCCCTGACATAGGAAGCCCCTCAGGGAGGATTTCACGGTAAGAGCAATTTGAACCAATTGTATAGCCTTGGTACATGAAAACAAATTGCGCCCTAGATTTGGCGGCTTATGAACCTTACACCTTCAGAGAAGATAAATTATATTTGCCCTACAGCCAAATGAGGCTCCCGGATCCTGGCCCTCAAGCTTTTTCAGGTTTATCCAGGGTCTAATTGAGAAGTTCTACGTTTAGAACGCAGAAGACGATCTCATAATTGATTTTT
>CP130735.1:41423929-41453929 GCA_030553155.1 Nippostrongylus brasiliensis
AATTTGCGTGTCATCCTTGCGCAGGGGCCATGCTAATCTTCTCTGTATTGTTCCAATTTTAGTATATGTTCAGGAATGAACGAGCTGGTTCAACCAGCGCACCTTTATATAAGGGGCCACGCCTGGGCAGCGTATACCTTACAGGTCACGATAACGAGTTGCCACGGCAAAATGGGCCATGAACTGCAATCGAAGACAGGTTTACCCCGATTGTAGCTAACTTCCAGGATTCGGGTGGTAAGTTAGTTCTAGCCTTCTCAAAAAAAAACTGTACAGGATAATGGGGATCTTTTATCACGTCGTCCAACGAGATTAATCAAACAATCTATTTTACGTGGACTGAGATACAATAGCCTACGAATTCTACCATAATCTTACCTGTACGTGTGCGACTGCCAAGTAGGATTACCTATGGGACCTAAGATCCACCTATGGGACCACCTTCTTGTCTAGATGATGAATAAATGCCAATATTATATATAAGCTTATCTTGTCCTTTTACAAATTCGGAGCAGTTTTAAGCAATAATCACCTGCTAACTATAGAGAATCAACATTTCTGTAAAAAAGTAAATACCTAGTTAAATAATAACGTGAACTTCCAGTTTTATTACCACTTATCTGTGTGTTACTATTATATATACTAGAATAGGATGTTGCCGTGATGGTGCTAGTTTTATCGCCGAAATCGCATCTAAGGCGGGAGTCGAACTCGCGTTTCAAACTATCCAGGGCTGTGCACTAACCAGTTAAATAATTGGAATAACTTCATCTAGTACAAAGAGCAAGATTGGGGAATGGAAAAATTTTTGGAACGCTTCACGAATTCTCCAGGTACGACTCTGTATGAACCTTGGCATCGTACAGTTGTTTCGTGTGTTGTATTAGAGCTCGACACAAGGTTGGTATATAATATTTATTGGCTGACGTTTCGGTGGAATCACCTTCTTCGGAGCCTGAAAGGATCAAGACGATTGGAGAAACTATTCGACCAAACGTCGCATCGAATCTAACAGGAATTCACGATCTATTTTCCAAACTGCTAAGTCAAGGGAGAACGGGATAACATACCTCAGCCTGATCCACAGATCGGCAGAAAACGAGGAAGCGACGGGCAGGGGTACCAGATGATGTAAGGATGACCAGATGATGTAAGGATGCTTCACGAATTTGCGTGTGATCCTTGCGCAGGGGCCATGCTAATCTTCTCTGTATTGTTCCAATTTTAGTATATGTTCAGGAATGAACAAGATTGTTCAGCCATGGGTGCATTATATAAGGGGCCCTGCCTGGGCAGCGTATACCTTACAGGTCGCGATAACGAGTTACCACAACCAAATGGGTCTCTTGGCGCCGGGGACGCTGAGTGCTCTACAGCTCCGTGGTGGTCAACGTCTACCTCGTTCGCTATAGTAGCATTTCTGCAGAATCTGGTAAAAGAAGCTGAAAGCAATTGAAAAGAAATCTGCAAAGTTTGCTCCTTAGGTGTTCACCATCCGTTCAAAGTGAAGAATTGTTGTTCGTGAGTTGACTGGGCCCACACAGGTGACTACTTCATATTTGACCAGGCGACGTTGTGTGCGTGATGATCGGGCTGGTTTTCGGCGCTTCTAATGCGATCCGACGTTTGACGTCGGCGTTCGATCGCCAGCCTCGCTTACTGTTGGCTCACTGACGGCCACTGTTTAATCAGTGCAATGACAACCTTTGATTTGGATCTCAATTTTCAGATCACGATTTCTCATACCACTTTTTCCACAGAAACTCCGACATTCCCTCTCTATTTTGCTTTTCTCTTTATAGGGAAATGGTAGTGGGTGCTACTAACATACCCGCGGCCGAGCAGAAGATCTTCCCTCCGGGTTGATTGAGACAATACTTTTTTGGAAAGCTGAGCACCTTCCCTTGATGCAGCACCTGGCTCTGTATGTCGTTGCTTGGATCGCGTACGCATTCACCATGCCTTTACGAATTTGAGTGGGACACGCGTGCATGGCGCGTCCTTAGAGATTTACCTCTCACATCTTTTCTGACTATATTACACCAATTCGTTATACAACTTTTACTTTAAAATCCTCATGGTCCAGGGAAATTGCTTATTTTGGTGATAACATCGAAGCAGTTTTTTCAGCACTGTTGGGAGCAGTAGAATGAGCCAGAGGGTAATTCAATGTTTCTCGGTGAAATTTAGCAGCGACGAAAACGCTCGTGATATCTACAGTTGTTACGGTGAGTATTTAATTTTGGAAAGAAGTGCTCCTTGTGAATTGACTTTCTCAAAATATTGTTAAGATGGAAACAAAGAATGGACAGTTCATGGGAGAGAATAGTTCAAATAGTAAAGACAACGCCATCTGCGATACTGAAAAGAACCAGAGGATGGAAAAATTTTGGAACGCTTCACGAATTTGCGTGTCATCCTTGCGCAGGGGCCATGCTAATCTTCTCTGTATTGTTCCAATTTTAGTATATGTTCAGGAATGAACGTGCTTGGGTTTATGGGGTCCTTATATAGGGGGCTATGCACTGGCACCGTATAACGCACAGGTCGCGATAACGGGTTACCACAGCAGAATGCCGCCGTCTACTACCAAAGTATTCAATAATTGTGCTCGGATCACTTTTAATGGGAACCAAAAGGGGTACGTTGCTGGATTCTGAGAGCTCTTTCTTAAATATCACGGTTTCATTTACGCCTCCGATCTATTTACCTATTTATTATTACACCAGCCGTTCATTGGCCTATCGGCCGCCAATCGTCTGTTCTCCAGCTTCGTCAAATAAGTAAATGAGTAAATAAATAAATAAATAAACAAATAAATAAATAAATAAATGCATGAATTTATACTTCTTGACGAGTTTCGCCACACCTTGATCAATCGAAGTTTCGACGGCGTTCCAAGTTTTGACGCAATTTTGACATCTTCAACGAGTTTTCACTTACTTCCCGAACTTATCCCACTTTCATTTACTCACACCACCGCCACCTTTAGCTCAATCCATTTCAAATGAAATAAGACTGACCTTGGCAAACAATATGGGGATGAATTGTGAGTACGTCATCATAGAATATGATTTTCAAAATGATTCCAGTGATAAGCAGTGATAAAACTAACACCAACCGACACCACTACCAATCAAATTGAATTGATATCCATACATCCCTCCATTCATCCAAACATACATCCATCCGAATGAACAACTGGGTTCCGCTTATTATATAGTACGGATATTTAATAAGAATGTGTTACTAAATAAGAAAAATATTGACTGATTGGATCTAGATTGGAAATTGGGCATGGAAGCGAAATAAAAATTCACATTTGAATGGCTCATACTCCCTTTTCTATCGATTATTGGAAAGAGCCTTCTAGATCCAGGTAGTATCGAATGAAACTGAGTAATAGAAAAAATTTTGGAACGCTTCACGAATTTGCGTGTCATCCTTGCGCAGGGGCCATGCTAATCTTCTCTGTATTGTTCCAATTTTAGTATATGTTCAGGAATGAACGAGCAATTCCAGCAGTGGGAGCCTTATATAACAGACTGGCTGCCGCGTCGTATCTCCCGCGGGTCGCGATGTTGACTAAGCACGCGCTAATTCCGCCGGCCTCTTCAGCCCGCTTGACTCTCTTTTCGACATCGTCGCACAGGCACCTACGCGGTTAGTGCTGTTAATGTTCTTTCTCTAGCTGTTAGGGAAATAGAAGGCTGACTGATTAGCTTTTTAGTCTCTTGGCTTAAAGTAAGGGAAGCTGAAGACACTGGCCCCGCAAATGATTGTATTGGAAATATTCTAAGGAGAACGGATGCGTGGCGCGCCCCTAGGAGCCTGATTGTTACCGACTGCTTCACCTTTACCTTTTTCACATTCATAATATTTAGAACACTGCACATTGTTCGTTCAGCTTGGGAATTTCTCCGCATGAAAAACGGTTTCAATTACGATCATATCTATGAACAAGTTCTTTAACACTGCCAACACATTGGCCACTATGAAACCAAAAAATTAAAGGTTAGAAAAAAATATGGGCTGGCTTGCAAAAACGCTGCCACTTCGCCGTTAGGAACGAGTACTGCCTCGTCTGGGGCGCGAAATGTGTCCTCATCGATTGTTCACAGTTAATTATCAGCCACCAGTAGCTCTTTCATCGTAACAATATCGTTCCAGTGTCAACAAGTGTGTACCATTAGTGATAGAACTAGTCCAAGCGGTCCGAAAACTGAAAAATAACGCGATTCAACTGAATTACTATCGCAGGTTGACCCGATAGTATCAAACCAGCCTGAATTCGACGGCCTGCCGGCCGCCAAACGGCTTTAGAGTGGGGGGCTTCGATGACACTACAAACGAAAAGCAATAACAATGAGACTAAAAACATTAACAACGAAAAATGAAGATCGAAAATCATGCAGTGAAGGACGACGAGGGACTGATGAAATACGTCCTGGGGGTACGGTAACGGACAGTCGCGGCGGGGCCCTAAAGTTAACAAACAGACATCGTAGTTTCGCTTATTATATAGAAGGGTATTAAACCATATCTGCACTAAAATACCCAGAAGCGATACCTGTCGCTGCTGAGTGGTAGTTCTACATGCACAGGTTTAGTTTTATGTGAGACTCTTGAGTTGGACCGCAGAACGATGTGGTGCAACAACATTTGTACGTTCGAACGACGGTTCAGACCGGATAAACTCGACCGAAGGAGTTGGACATCCTTCAGCCGGGGGTCCAGCTAAGAAGTCTCCAGCTAAGAAGTCAGTGAGGCTTTCGATTCTCTAACAGCTAGAGGGAGCACATTTGCAGCAGTAACGGCGTAGCTGCTTGTGTACGTCGTCTTGTGAAGAAGCAAACGGCGCAATTAGCGCGTGCTTAGTCAACTCCATGACCCGCGCAGGATACGTCGCGGTTGCGAGGCTGTTACATAAGGCTCCCAATGCTGGTCTAATACGTTCATTCCTGAACATATACTAAAATTGGAACAATACAGAGAAGATTAGCATGGCCCCTGCGCAAGGATGACACGCAAATTCGTGAAGCGTTCCATAATTTTTTGTGTTCCCCAGTTTCATTCGACACTTTCAGCCTATTGAGGGGGAGGGGGCGGACTGGCAAAAGTAATAAATATTTCGACTTCCACTTCTCTCCCATGTAACTCCCTACTAGGGTTCCACTGTATGTTTGTCGTATTTATGTGTGTGTTATAGTCTTGTCCTTGGGAAATTTTTTCGAATGAACGAATAAACGAATATGTTCGATTTTTCAAATTTTCGAATGTACGAATGAACGAATATATTCGATTTCTAAAATTTCGAATGAACGAATAAATTCGATTTTCCAAAATTCCGAATATTCGAATAACGAATGTTCGAATTTTCGAATTTCATCCGGACATTCGTTCGAAATTATTCGATTCGGTCGGAACTATAGTGGGTGTATGCTACTCACTTAATACGACTGGAGAATTCATCACTTCCGCGCTTTTCAGAAACATTTGAGGTTATTGAGAAATAAAGCAATTTGTTGCTCTTCTTGAAACCTCGGCATGATGGTGTTCGTCTGGCATAGCAGCATACGGCAATTTGTTGCATTTTCCTTATTACATTTGCCCCCTTCACTCTAAAAGAAGGTTCTTCCTAATGATGGACAAAAAAGGACTATGACCCATTCGAATGTGTAATGTTTATTCACATCCCGCTCAATATTATAAGTCCAGTCTCCAATTTAGGTCCAATCAGTCAATAATTTCTGATTCAGTAACATCCCCATATTAAAGATGTAATAATAAATGGATAAATAGATCGGATTCCACAAGTGAAACCGTGATTTTTGAGAGAAAGCTATCAAGAATTCACCCCTTTTGCTTCCTATCTCAAGTGGTCCGAGCACAATTATTGGATACTTTGGTAATAGACGGCCGCATTTTGCTGTGGTAACTCGTTATCGCGACCTGTAAGATATACGCCGGCACAGTGCGGCTCTTATATAAGGCACCCATTGCTCATACTCATTGTTCATTCCTGAACATATACTAAAATTGGAACAATACAGAGAAGATTAGCATGGCCCCTGCGCAAGGATGACACGCAAATTCGTGAAGCGTTCCAAAATTTTTTCCATTCCTCAGTTTCATTCGTCACTATCAATCTATTGGGGGGGGGGCGTAAAAGTAATAAGTATTTCCACTTCTTTCCCATATAACTCCCGACTCCCATATAACGAGTCCCTATGCATGCTCGTCGTATTTATGTGTCTGTATGCTAGTCAGTCAATACCACTTGAGAATTCATCACTTCCGCGCTTCTCAGACACATTTGAAGTTATTGAGGAATAAAGATATTTGTTGCATTTTTCTTATTTCATTCCCCTCCCCCTAAAAGAAAGTTCTTTCTAATGAAGGGCAAAAAAGGACTATGACCCATTCAAATGTGTAACGTTTGTTCACATCCCCACTCAATAGTATAAGTCCATTCTCAAATTTAGGTCCAATCAGTCCATATTTTTCTTATTCAGTAACACATCCATATTAAAGACGTAATAATAAATGGATAAATACACCGGAGTCCACAAGTAAAACCGTGATTTTTGAGAAAGAGCTCTCAAGAATCCAGCAATGTACCCCCATTGGTTCCTATTTCAAGTGGTCCGAGCACAATGATTGGACACTTTGGCAGTAGACGGCCGTATTTGGTTGTGGTAACTCGTTATCGTGACCTGTAAGGTATACGCCGGCACAGTGCGGCTCTTATATAAGGCACCCATTGCTCATACTTATCGTTCATTCCTGAACATATACTAAAATTGGAACAATACAGAGAAGATTAGCATGGCCCCTGCGCAAGGATGACACGCAAATTCGTGAAGCGTTCCAAAATTTTTTCAGTTATCTGGTACTGACAACTATCTAGACGATCCTTCGTGATCAAATTTGTCCCCACCTCTTGATTCTGTTCTTCTTGTGGGCTCTTACTTACCCAATTGGGTTCACGAAGCGAACAGCTTTATATTCATTCTTCTTCTTACGCAGTGTAATCTTCTGCTTCCTTACATATTGCTAATTTCATACGGAAAGCCTTAGTCAACTTTCAGATTGAATTATTTCACATGTAGGGCGTGCTCTAATCACCTTGCTCTTAGGAATGACATTCCTCTGTACCGTGTCCTTTTCGCTCTTCTAAACGTTTTGTGGAACTGAGACTTTTTGAGCACTGAAATACTCGTGTCGTGTTATTTGTATCGCATTTTGTATGTTTGTATTCTTCTGTTTCCGACGTGTGTATTAAACATACGTAATAAATATTAATATCGATACTACTTTAATTCCGTACGGACAAAAAATAGGGATAGGGATCCGGGACGAGGGGAGGTTCGAGGACGAGTCAATCTAATACTGGTGAGAAGAGCAAGGAGGTTTCGAAGCAGAAGCCAGACACTTCCTGTCTAGTGTTCCTTCAGGCGATCATACGGTCATTGTCCGTAACGCTGGCCATCGTCGCTCGTACATTAATAAGTTCGAATTGTTGACGTTACGCCGTGAATGCGTAATGTTCGAGGACTGACGGTCGTCATCGCACTGTACGGATCGTGTCCGATCGTACGTTTGTTCTATTAGCTGTCCGCTTCTATCGCATCCGAGCGAATCTTCATCAGAATTCTCAGCAGAGCTTTCTCGAGTTCTCTCTTCTTGAATCCTCGACATGATGTTATACTTGTTGAGTCTTGCGGTGTTTTAGAAGTTGGTCAAAATGCTAGCGAGTACACTGCCCTTGGTCGGCTACATAGACGTTGACCTTGCGTGGCCGTCGCCTTAATGATGTCAAGGAACACACATGGAAATCAAAATTTTTGGAATTTCACTTCACTTTCTTCACTGTTGGATAGATCACGCTTTTCTGATTCCGGCCATGCATTTTTTATTCAACAATTAATTCTGAAGTGATTCATGGCGGCTGAACGATGAAAACGATCTACATCTTTTATGTCGCAATTTTGCGGAAATTTACCGACGGTATTCTATGTATAGGGTGGTAAGAAAGTCTTGAGCCACTTTGCTTGGAAGATTCAGAACTTCCGACTTCTGAATTGCATCCATAACCTAACATTTGGTAGTTCTGAGGCATTCACGAGGCAGCGTTACGATAGGTATACATTGCCAAACCCTATTATTTAACTTCAGATACGATGTCGTTTTCACAAGAGCATATTTGAGCCCTCATCTTCAACGGACAGTGGCACAGCACTGGAACGATGGAATCCATTCGCAACATCAGTATTGTTTTCGTAGAGGGCACCACAATCTTCAGTATCGTTGAGCTCTGGTTATATCGTTTTAGAGCTGCAGACTCCGGCTTCGAAGACAAGCCTTGGTTAGGACGCCCTCCTGCGGTAGAAAATTCTGCCTCTCTCGAAGCTGTCGCAGCGAATCCAGGAAAAAAGCACTCGTGCTTTGCAAGGAGACCATAACACAGTCATACTACAGTTGCCAGTTGGCTCCATTCCCTCGTTACAGAGAAACGCTGAGTGGACTGAGCTCGGGCGTTCAGACCGACGGCACGTGATTTACTCGGGCATTCACTGGTCAATCACCCCTTCTCCGCTCCCTCGAAAACAGGTTTGAAAAAGCATAGGTAGGTAATATAAGAGGAGGGAACCGTGTTCCTTCGAATCATGCGGTGTTGTCCTGTTTCCCTTAGCAGAAGCGCTTTTACGGAGTCAAAACCGGAAGTACATGTTTAGAAGGTTCTCCAATGGTGCTTGTGGCACAGGGCAGGAATGATGTACAAGAAGAAGGTAACGAAGGAGGACATGGTCTCTACTTTCGCTATAGCAATTCCGCTTTGGGAACCTGCGGAAGCAGTTCGAGAAAAACGGCCAAGAGTGCCTTCGGTGCACACTCGCAATGATGCAGCAGGACCCTATGTCGATAAAGAGACCAGTAAAAATTTAAAGAAATGAGGTTGGCACACAATTTTGCAATCATCGTATTACCCTTATACTAGCCCCTATAGCTACCAATTATCATCCTTCCATGTTGCTTTTTAGCTGAGAAAAGAGGCAGTAAAGTTGATGATGTCATACGGGCGGTCAGCGAGTTCTTTGGCTTCCAGCCTGCTCAGTTCTGCATGTAGAAGATGACTGGCCTGCCTATCAGACACACTATGGTTCTGACTAACAATGGTGATAAAACCGTGGAGTGAAATGCACTAGGCACTGAATAAGAAAACCAGGAAAAAGTAGGCGTCAAAGAGCTCAAGACTTTCTTACCACCCTATATAAGGTCAAGGGATGTCGAACTATTTCTAGGCCTCTGAAAACAACGAAATGACAGGGACGTCAAACCAATTCGGCACAGCAACATTCAACAAGTATCTCACCGGAGAGCTCTCACCGCTCGCTCATTTTTCTTAGTGTATTTATATTTTATACAAATTAGATCCACAAAGCATACAAGAGGTATCAACCTAAAGTTTAATAAATATGAAGGAAGAAATTCTACAACTTCAGCAAGACCGTATCCCTGTGAACCGTGCAACACTGCCTTCTTACGTTGGAAGAAAGACGCTAGGGGGTTGCAACGTACATCGATAGCACAGTGGTTAGCGCAGTCTGCCGAAAACAGAAAGACGCTGGTTCATTTCCCGTCCGGTGTCAGGGTCTTCCGAATAACCTAACATCTCAAAATATATATGGCATTCAAGTAGGTCTCGTCTATAATCCGCAAAACAAAAAAGGTTATAAACAAAATAGTTTCATGTAACTTTGTCTTCCTTATGTTTTCCGTTCGACTTATTATTACTTACTATTCTATTTTTACTTACTTATCATTATTTTTTACATAGTGTTACTATTATATAATATTGTTATTATAATTATATTATATAATGTTATTAGTATTACTTACTTATTATTATTCATTACTTAGTATTCTTACTTGCTTACTTCTTCCTTTCTTATGTATCCTTTCTGTTTCTTGTTTTTTGTTTTTTATGTTTCTTTTTTCCCTATGTTTTGTATTTTTTGTTAAGTATACAGTCTCTCCTCCCTCATCTACTTCTGGTGATTCTAGGGTTTTTCGTGGCTTCATACACCTCTCAGTTGGCATAAGTTCCATTTTTTTATCACTTACGATTGCACATCTATAAACACATGTGTGCAGCTCCATGCAAAACATCGAATACGATCATTAGTATGCCCGTCGCTGTATTTTTAAAGGCCCATAATATAGATGTGAACAGTTTTCTCTTTAGCACGGCACTACATAGAGTGTGCAGTCTTCACTTGTTCTTTGTCAGAGACCGTCCAGTAGTTCGTAACCCAACCCGTCCTTTCTCGGTGCTATTATACCCCATTTGAGTGTTTTTGATCTCTTCAGACTGTTTTGTGCTTTTTCATCTTCCCATCCATACATCGGAAGATTTCCGCACCGATTTCGATTTTTAATTCGATTTCACAAGGGACTGTGCACTGTATTATTCGGTTTGAATGGAATTAAAATTCGAAATAAAAAAGTGCGGACCATGTCTCTTTTTCCCTCCAATAAACGCTGCAACCCAAAGTGCCTGGTAGGCCCAACAATAAGATTTATCCCTTCAGTCGACATCTCACCACACGATTCCAATTATTCCAGATCTATGGGCTCTCTGAAAATCCAGGTTCACCCTCGGCAAACTTTGGACAGCTGGCCTTGTTGACCAGCAATTCGAGTCATTGTGCCCGGCCGCTGCGGGCGTTCTAGCGGGAAGTAATCGGTCGTCGGTCGTCCATATTTTAGCTGTCGATGGTGGCTGCACAGGAAATTGAAAGTTTAAACAGGGCAGAAACCAAATTTTTCGTGGTGCCTGAGATCAAACGTCGAAGATTAATGCAGAATGCATTTAGACGTTAATTTGTCCTATTTTAGATACCCCGTTGCGCGAAAAGAATGGCGGGGAGGGCCCTCATTCATCATAGGTAAACCCCTAGATATAGCCTGTGAACAGCCTGCACCTTTCTCTACTTACCCCAAACTTCCTATGTTAAACGCAATATCTCATCGACTCTGCCGTTTGATTCTGGCGCGCCGCGGTTTCGGAGAACGCTCATGCGTTCATGAATCTGGACCTGGGGGGTTAGTTCAAGGTTTAGTTGCTGGTGTGTCACCCTTGAATTTTGGTCGAAATTTGATCATTCTGAAATTTGTTAAGTATTCCAAGGATCGAAGTGAGAACTATAGACAATCCAGAGGTTTAATTCCTGGGCCCAGATTCACGAACGGACAAGCGGTATCCGAAACCGCGGCGCAGCTGGGACCAGACGAGATTGAGAGATCGCGTTTAACATAGGAAGTTTAGGATAAGTAGAGAAAGGTGCGCGCCGTTCACAGGCTATATCTCGGAGTTTATCGGGGTTTCTCAGTGATGAATCTGGGCCCTGGACTCAAATTCATAAATGACATCCGCGAAATAAAAGGTAAATAGGTGAACGGGTCGGTGTCCTTGAGGACGCGCCATGTACTTATCTTCCAACCAAAATCGTAGAAGCATGGAGAAGTGGCTCATGTCTGGCGGGTCCATCCACTGTTTCGTGTCAGTGTCCTCACCTTCCCAAACAAGTCTGGTACCAACTTACCCGACCCCGGAGGGATGAAAAATTGGCCTGGGTAAGGTCTTCATCATAGGCAAAGGTAAAGGTGCGCCGCCGCATTGTTTTTCCATTCAAGTTGTAGAGGCATATTGAATGCGTATTTGGCCTATACAATGACCTGCGGGGCCAGCCGCTATACCAGGTCAGTGTCTTTACTTTCCTAGACAAGTCTGGTATCAATTTACCCGACCCCGGAGGGATGGAAGCCTTGGTTAGCCCGGGCTGGGATCGATCGCTCGATCGTGGGGGTGTCAGTAGCGCCTCCTACCACTGCGCCACGTGGGTCCTCGTAGTTCATGAAATATACCCGAAAAATATACCCGTACATCGGTCCTCGTCCGGGCTAATCAAGCTTACCATCACTTAAGGGTCGAATAAATTGATATCAGACTTGTGTGGGAAGCTGTGTCAACGATTTGAATGAAACACGAATCCTCAGAAATTAATCACTACCGAGACCTTTACCTTTACCTAGAGAGGAGGGGAGCGTAAATCTCCCAGCGCTTTGCTTACAAACCCTTTTCGCTTCAGTTACGAAGGCTCGGCTTCAGAGGGCCTTTCAACGCCTCCAAACTAGAAGGCCTTTGTGGCTGGCCTCTGGTCGGGCCGGGACCTTCCCGGTCGGCCAACTTTACTTCCGACGACGTTGGCGTTGCTCATTAGGAGTGTTTCGATTCTGAGTGGGCCGGCCGGGGGTGCGAACGCGCGTTCCGTTTGGCGGCCGTGCGTGACTAATTCGCCTTGTCGACCATTGTCACTGATTGGGCAAAGCCGCTTCAGAAGACGAATTCTTCCAATGAAACTGCCTGATTCTGACCTTCTAGCTGTTCTTAGCAGCTCCTCCCTCTCTGTTGTCTCTGCTTGTTCGATAGTCTCGCATAGAACTGAATTAAATCTTGTCAACATAACAAAATGTCGCAAACATCACCTCCGAGCTCTCCTCAATCATACCTAGCAATCGCACATAGACAGGTGGTATTATGGTACAATTCGTGAGTTTTTGCACTTCAGACCCTAAAAAAATGGGTAGGTTTGATTAATCTTGTTGAACGGCGTGGTAAAAGATCGACTTTACTCTGTACCTTTTTTGAAGAAGTAAGGAGTTACTTATTTGCAACTTCTTAAGTCGTGGAAGTTGGCTACAATCAGGGTAAACCTGTCCTCCGCAGCAGACGATGGCCCATTTTGTCGTGGTAACTCGTTATCGCGACCTGTAAGGTATACGCTGCCCAGGCTTGGCCTCTTATATAATGGTCCCATGGCTGAACGAGCTCGTTCATTCCTGAACATATACTAAAATTGGAACAATACAGAGAAGATTAGCATGGCCCCTGCGCAAGGATGACACGCAAATTCGTGAAGCGTTCCAAAATTTTTTGTGTTCCCCAGGCTTGTTCTTTATATGAAGTTTTTCCTATTATTTACCTATTTACTATTTTTTACTAAATTGCTGATTCTCTATAGTTAGCAGGCAATTATGCTTAATGCTGATTCGAAGCTATAAGGGGACAAGAGAAGCTTTTACATTATATTGTTATTTATTCATCATCTAGACAAGAAGTCGGTCCCATAGGTGATACTGCTTAGAAATCGCACATGGGCAGGTGGGATTATGGTACAGTTCGTGAGCTTTTGTATTTCAAACCATATCAAATGGAAAGGTTTAGTTGATCTTGTTGAACGGTGTGGTAGAAAGATCCCCTTTACCTTGTAATTTTTTTTCTAAAAACAAAGACTTACTGTTTTAATACGTGCATACTGTAGTAGTCTTTATATCAGTGGCCAGAAGATTTAATTTCTCGTTCCATCTCGTCTATTGACTGTCTTTTATAGTCGTAATAAATTGATTGATTGATATTTGCTACCTCCTGTCGTGGAAGTTGCCTACCATCGGGGTAAACCTGTCCTCCATTGCAGTTGATGGTCCCATTTTGCCATGGTAACTCGTTATCGTGACCTGTAAGGTATACGCTGCCCAAGCATGGCCCCTTATATAATGGTCCCATGGTTGATGGAGTTCGTTCATTCCTGAACATATACTAAAATTGGAACAATACAGAGAAGATTAGCATGGCCCCTGCGCAAGGATGACACGCAAATTCGTGAAGCGTTCCAAAATTTTTTGTGTTACCTGGTTCTTTCCAATATCGCGGATGACGTCGTCTTTACTATTTGAACTATTTTCTCCCACTAACTATCCATTCTTTGTTTCTATCTTGACAATATTTTGAGAGAATCAATTCACAAGGAGTACCTGTTTCCAAAAATAAATACTCAGCGTAACAATAGTAGATAACGCGAGCTGCTAACTTCTAGATCTACTTATTCTTTCGTGGCTACTAACTTTCACCGTGAATTTTTTGAATTACCCTCTTGCTCCAGTTTTTTTCTTTTTTCCATCCCTTTGTACTGACCAGTACTATCTAGACGGTTCTTCCTGATCAAATTTGCCTCAACTTTATCTTTCTAAGTGTGCCCATATCCTTATTGTTTCTTTTCTTGCATAATCTTTCCCATAATAGCATGGTTCATATGATTTTGTCGAGGTCACTGCCCAAAATCAAACAGCTCCCTAATTTATCACACGTTTTTTTGCTTGTGGTCTCATCGATTTAGCAAATTATCTGAGAAAATCATAGCCAACTAAATGACTTGGTCAGTTTTACATTATTGATTAGCTCATTATGAAAATTCAACAGGAACGCATAAGTGAAACTATGACCTTTTAATAAATGCATCAATGAACCTATGAAAGTTCCGTAGCTCCATTTGGCTGTGGTAACTCGTTATCGTGACCTGTAAGGTATACGCTGCCCAACCACGGCCCCCTATATAAATGTCCCATGGCCGATTGAGCTCGTTCATTCCTGAACATATACTAAAATTGGAACAATACAGAGAAGATTAGCATGGCCCCTGCGCAAGGATGACACGCAAATTCGTGAAGCGTTCCAAAATTTTTTCCATCACTGTAATTCCTTCGTATACCATGGTTTGCGTTATTTTGGTTTGTCCTATACCTTGTAATAAACCTTGGATAAATCTATAGTGCCAAAAGATCACAAACACCCAATCGTGAATCACCACAGCTCGTTGAAGTACTTCGTACTTGAAGTATAGCTGCGATTGACATTGGCTTGAGTGGGTATGTGTGAGTAGAGGATTTCTGTGTTCTTTTGGTCCGTCAGCGATCCTTCCGCCCTCGGCGCGGGTGTTTGTTCAAGGGTGTGCTAGGGCGACGGAAAATCGTAGCCGATACACTCCCGGCGACCGACCATCACCAACTACGTCGATTCCGACGAACCTGTCACGCCGGCTTTGTGCACCGATTAGCAAATTAACGCCACCGAAAATTAGGCCATATTTGTGGACGCTGAAGACGTATAGAGGGCGTTGACCGTCCTGATCAATCGGTGTAATTCGTCCTTTGGCGTCTTCAAAGAGCTCTGCATTTGTCCGTTGTGGTGAATTTTGATTTTTCCTGTTATTGATAACTTGAATATGTTCTCAATTCATTGCCAAAACTTTTTGAAGGAAATATTTCACCGTTAGCGGTGAACATGTGCAGTCCATCGACGAAGTTTGGAGCAGGTGCCGAACCTTTGGCTGTGGTCGTTCACCCTTAATGCGGTCATCACTCATCCACATTACTTCTTAGCTTTACTTCTTTTACTATTGTTATTGTTATTACTTCTTACTACTATTGGTCACTATTATTATTACTTCTTTTTATAATCACCATTTTTGCATAGATGAAAACGAATGTTTTCTGGTCTTCGAATCACTGGGACTAGATCAGTCTGCGGCCAAGTCTTAGGGTTGGCACCGTTTTGGTGAACTAGAGCTCTTTCTGAACTCCTTGGAGGTCAGCAGGGAACTCTGACTGCGGCCCAAGGAGAACGGTGACTTTCAGAACCACCTAACCCCTTGAGACCAAAGTTTTCTGTTTCGTCTTATTCTAAGTGCTCGATCACTCACATAACTAGGAGATTCTTTTTTGTCAGTGCTTTATATAGTTTATACCAACCTCCTCAAGGAGGGTAATCTGGGGTCAATTGGACCAGACTTGCCTGAGGAGGTAAAGACATTGACTTGAACTGGCACGGCTCCATATGCCATTGCTGGAACGATTTTGAATGGAAGACCGATGCATGGCGCGTCTTTAAGGGATTGGTCAATGTCGTTTACTTTACTCTTCACTTTAGAGGTAGAGCGAGCTTGAGCTACGACGCAGCATTAGCGTTAGGGGGATCGGCTACTGAGCGGAAGAATTTCTAGGTATCTAAAACATCGTACAATTACTATTTAAGGGTACGGAAGTGGCTGCTCTACAACCGACTTTGATGCCTGACTAATTCCATGACAGAACAGGCCTTTGACGCTCTGTGGTAAAGCCACCGGCGTTGATCAGTCCCCTAAGGACGCGCCACGCATTCGTGTTCCATTCAGAATCGTAGGGGGATGGTGAATATTTGGCCAATGCAATAACTTGCGAGGCTAGCCGCTGTACCTCATCGATGCCTTCACCTTCCTAGACAAGTCTGGTTCCAATTTTGCCGACCCCGAAGGGATGGGAGATTGGGTAAGCCGGGCCGGGATCGATCGCTCGATCTTGTGGGCGTCAGTACCGCCAGTTACCACTGCATCATGCGGCCTATTCTTTATACAGTATTCTCGGAATTCAGGGCGCACGTCTTCACTAGAGGTTTTCTCGACCGAAGTTCACTTCAATTTCTGCTTTTAGATTTCTGCTTTTAGAGAACAGTCACACTAAATAACATCCACGCGCAAACACGTCAAGATGGATTTTTATTTTGAAAACAGCACAGTATTAGCCAGGCCTTTCTCATTTCGAGAAAAACCATTTGATCAAATTTACGAAGAAGATGGTTTCTCAGCATCACTGCAGAATGGTATCGCATCGATATTCCTCCTGCTCTTCTGGTGTCATTTCCTTCACATCCGTGAGGTCTCCAGAAATCTTCAAGCTGATACCGTCCCTCTGCAATTTGAACTTTGACAAGTTGTGAATTATACTGGGTTAACATTGAATGCTATTTATACTCCTTTTGTTACCCTGAAAGGATTCATATAGTGAAATGCTTACCGAAAAGAAGTCAATAATGTCAGCAACGTAGACGTTTTCGCCGTAGGAATCGATGTGTGTGTACATTATAAACGAAAAGATTTTTCTCTGTAAATGGAAGGAGCAAAATCGCTTGGAATTCCTGAAGATGTAAGCCATATAAGGTTTGTACCATGAGCGCTGCAGCCTTTTCGTTCTTCCTCATGGCATCCGTGATGTTCTTCGGCAACATGAACGGTTTTCCAAAATGTGTATCTTTGCACTTTCTCCATGCGTCCAGACATGTGATTGCCATGGCAAACAGCAGGAAGAAAGCAACGAGTTTCATCCTGAGAATGGATTAAAGGTAAAGGTAAAGATAAGGTGAAGGTGTTTGTAATGAATGAGGGCTTAATAACGTGACCTGAAAGCTCTCGGTGGCGCATCTCCATTGGGGGGTCTTTTAAACCCTTCGAAAAGCCAGAAGGACAAAGTCTAAGCCACAGTGACGTCTAAAGTCGTCTGAATAAATCTAATAGCAGTGTTGCCAAAACAACACGACATCTTTTGTCCACACTAAAGTGCATGCTCTCGCTCTTTTTACTTGTTGTGAAAGTAGTTTTGGCGACTTTGGCCAGATGGATGAGAATCGTGATAGCTCATTAGTTTTATCGCCGGTATGAGGCCCGAATTCATGAATAGTGTACTTGAAATAAACCCTTCAACATTTCTCGAATGGCGAATGAATAGTAAACATGCACATTTGTTAAGGTTCCATGTGAGATTTATAGGGACTTGCTCGGCGGGGCTTGGGAAACCTCGAAGGGCGGGCCAAGCCTTGTTGTTCAACACGGAGCAGGGTTTGTGTAGGGTTTGTCCGGGGTTTTGCAACCCTACATAAACCCTGCTGCTAGAACCGTAAATTGGTAAAATACTACTTACTACGAGGCAATTCGAGAAGTGTGGAAAGTTTCTATTATGTTATTCAAGTACACTATTCGTGAATCCGGGTTCTCATCTCAGCGCTCAAACTACTGAGCTATCGTGATTCTCATCCATCTGGTCAAAGTCGCCAAAACTACTTCCGCAACACGTACAACGAGCGAGAACACGTGCTTTAGTGTGGACAAAGGATGTTGTGGTGCTTTAGCAGCACTGTTACCAAATTTATTCAGACGACTTTAGACGTCACTGTAAATTCGTTCTTTGGCTTTTCCATGGGTTAAAAGACCCCTAATGGAGATGCGCCACCGAGAACTTTCAGGCCCCTTTCATTTCAAACACCTTCACCTTACCTTTACCTGTATTCCATTTTTAGAATGAAACTCGTTGCTTTCTTCCTGCTGTTCGCCATGGCAATCACATGCCTGGATGCGTGGAGAAAGTGCAAAGATACACATTTTGGAAAACCGTTCATGTTGCCGAAGAACATCACGGATGCCATGAGGAAGAACGAAAAGGCTGCAGCGCTCATGGTACAAACCTTATATGACTTACATCTTCAGAAATTCCAAGCGATTTTGCTCCTTCCATTTACAGAGAAAAATCTTTTCGTTTATAATGTACACACACATCGATTCCTACAGCGAAAACGTCTACGTTGCTGACATTATTGACTTCTTTTCGGTAAGCATTTCACTATATGAATCCTTTCAAGGTAACAAAAGAAATATAAATAGCATTCAAAGTTAAGCCAGTAGAATTTACAACTTGTCAGAGTTCAAATTTCAGAGGAACGGCGTCAGCTTGAAGATTTCTGGAGACCTCACCGATGTGAAGGAAATGACACCAGAAGAGCAGGAGGAATATCGATGCGATACTATTCTGGAGTGAAACCATCTTCTTAGTAAATACGATAAAATGGCTTTTCTCGGAGTGAGAAAGGCCCGACCAATACTGTGCTGTTTTCAAAATAAAAATGCATCTTAAAGTGTTTGCGCGTAGACGTCATTCAGTGTGACTCCTCTCTAAAAGCAGAAGTTGCAGTGAACTTCAGTCGAGAAAACCTCTAGTGAAAACGTGCGCCCTGCATTCCGAGAATACTGTGTAAAGAGTAGGCCCTCGTGGTGCAGTTGTAACAGGCGGTACTGACACCCGCAAGGTCGAGCGATTGATCCCGTCCTGGGTTACCAAAGCGTCCCATCCTTTCGGAGTCGATTAAATTGGTACCAGACTTGTCTGAGGAGGTAAAAGCATTGACTTGGTAAAGCGGCTGGTCTCCGCAAGCCATTGCATAGGCCAAATAGGCATTCACAATGCCTCTATGATTCTAAATGGAACATCAATGGGGAATCGCATTCTTAGCTGACCGATCAACGCCGAACTTTTTACCTCCACAATTATTTTTTACTTATCAAATCGAGTCGTTCATGTTTCTACCCCAAGCTCCAGAACCGTCCTAGGCCGCTTCCGATTCCCCGATCTTGTTACAATTGGACTCGTTGGTCGGCTTTGGCAAAACAGCAATTCGTAGTCGACGACGACAGCTCGTTTCATCGGTGAATTATGGTGTATCGGGCTCTTTTTCATCGCACGACAATTGGAGCGTATTCATTACTGGCAATTGCCAGTCCACCGCCAACACACAGTAATACCCAGCGCCTTTGTTTAGGTTTTCTCGTTACCACGTCATCCATCTGGCTCGGTATAATGCGTTCCAATAATTAGTGTCTAGAACGGGAGCTGAGACGACAGGGTATGTTGTTTCCGGTCCGCGTAATCATAGTGGTCGTATGATTCGATGGTTAGGTGAGAGATGTATTGTTTTGTTTTGGCCGGGTAACCTAACCCCGGGAATGTTCTTTACCTTCTCAGGTATAAAGTTAAAATACAGAAGCGGTCAAAAAGATATGTCACTTTCATTTTTATGCACATATAGCTCAAATCGAAAAGAATCGGATACCATTCGATAGTGCTAACGATTCTATCTTGAAACACGTCGAAACATACCGCCGTTGCAAATTCTGTGTTTTTTAAAAATAACCAAATTTGAATATGTTATATAGAATGATTTTCTCTAGAAAGATCTCATTTTCAATTCAGGCTGTTCTCTTAGTTTGGGAGAAAATTTCTTCTAAAGTTGAGATTGTGTAAACTGCTATATTCAAAAAAGTTGGAATCGACTTCAGTTTTCCTCAGTTCATAGTACATTTATGGTACTCTCGATACTGTATGTATGCTGGAATAAATCAAAGTTCTTCATAAAAATATATCGAATTGACTAATACACGCTCCGGGCGCCTTCACTACCAGTACATTGTAAGGCGGCGGGCACAGGCGCGCACATTATAATAAATAGACCATGCTCTATCAGAGCATTATATCAGATTGAGAATACGCTCGGCGATTATCGAGATATTTTTGTTGAAAATAGCACATGAAAATCACTATAAAATATTTCTAAAAAATACAGAATTCGGAACAACGGTATATTACGACATATTTTGAGATAGAATTGTCAGCACTATCGAATGGTATCAGATTCTTCTCGATTTGAGCTATTTGTGTATAAAAATGATGAGTGACATAACTTTTTGACCGCTACTGTAGGTAAAAGTATCGGCGTTGATCAGTTCCCGCCGCATTCGTGTTCCATTCAGAATCATAGAGGATAATGTTTGGATCAGGATTCCGAGGAAAATTGAGGAAAAAAGCTGTAGAACAATAGCATTTGAAGTACGGAACCAAATATAGAACAACCTAATTTCCTACCTATTATTGTTGACGTTCGATATGAATGATACTGTATAATGTACGCAAATGCCACAAATAGAATAAAAAACTGTTTCGAACTTTTTTCCTTCCCCTCCTTCTTTTGTTTCATTTTTCGTGTTTATCGGGACATCAGATTTTTGATCAGCACTATAAAGCACCTGCAGAGGCGAAGTTTCGAGGAAATTTTTTGCCGGAGTCCAAGGAATCGTAACTATTAGGTCGTTAACTGATTATTTGCCGTTTTTTTCAAGCTTCTGTTGTGCGCCTAGTAGAGAAGCTTCCGAGAACATCCGGATAGCATTCGATAGAGAATTATTTGCCCTTCCATGACATGTATCTTCTATTTACAAAACCTTGAAATTTTGATAACTTTTTGACCATTGAAGTTGAAATCAAAAATGAGAAAAATTGACACCACCGACAGTGGATTTTCCCTGCTTCGTTTTGCGACTTCCTGCAAAATCTTGTATACCAACTGAAAGTAGACAAACTTTTCTATAAAACGATATACAGTTTGTTTCGGTTTTCCTTGGTTTTTGTTTACTTACAGAGCGTCAAAGTGGGGTATCTCAAAGAAGACAATAATTTTTGGATGCTGATGCTGCCTTTCTGCCAAACGTTTTCCATCAGCTCCAAACACGGTACGAGAGGGCGTTTGTTGCTCTATTAGACGGTATGCTTATTTTTCCATGCTAGCCGTTTTTTAGAATTTTTATCACGAAAGCGTTTTCAAAATTCCTCAATGTGTAAAACTTTTCGTTGAGAACCTTTTGCAGAATATCAGGTACCATTCGAAAGAGGAGGATGTGGGCCATAAGGAGATGCATCACACTTTTTCAATAGCACCAGGTTTTGTTAACTTTTAGGTCGACAAAGTGGAGGTTCAACGGCTCGCGTTGGCCGCACACGCGGCCAACGCGACAGCCGTAGCGCCACGCAATTACCGAGGGGGTGCGCGTGCGGTCGTCGCGTTGGCCGCGCAGCGCGGCCACGCGAGCCGTCGAACCTCCACTTTGTCGACCTAAAAGTTAACAAAACCTGGTGCGATCAGAAAACTGTGATGCATCTTCTTGTAGCCCACATCCTCCTCTTTCAGATGGTACTTGAAACTTTGCAAAAGGTTCTCAACGAAAAGTTTTACACATTGAGGAATTTTGAAAACGCTTTCGTGATAAAAGTTCTAAAAAACAGCTAGCATGGAAAAATAAGCATACCATCTAATAGAGCAACAAACGCCTTCTTGTACCGTGTTTGGAGCTGATGGAAAACGTTTGGCAGAAAGGCAGCACAAGCATCCAAATATTATTGTCTTCTCTGAGATACCCCACTTTGACGCTCTGTAAGTAAACAAAAGCCAAGTAAAATCAAAACAAACTGTACACCATTGTATGGAGAAATTTGTCTACTTTCAGAAAGTGTATACGATTTTGCAGGAAGTCGCGAAACGACGCAGGAAAAATTCACTGTCGGTGGAGTCAATTTTTCTCATTTTTGATTTCAACTTCAATGGTTAGAAAGTCATCAAAATTTCAAGAATTTGTAAAATGCAGATACATATCATGAAAGAGCAAACAATTCTCTATCGAATGCTGTCCGGATGTTCTCGGAAGCTTTTCTACTAGGCGCACAACAGAAGCTTGAAAAAACGGCAAATAATTAGTTAACAACCTAATACAGCTAAACTACAGTACCGGACATGTCTTTTGATCACTTCTCAGAAAAGACGCTTTGGAGCGTTCCAAAGCGGCTTTGTCAATAACTTTGTTGAATCTCACTTATTTGTAAAAAATATACATACATTTATTTGAACTCAGCAGCTCTAGCTCCATCAACTAGTATTCAAAATCGGTACAAAGGCAAAATATGGCCCCAAGACACAGATTCGAATTTGAGATCGACCAGGCGAGATTTGAGGGGTCAACAAAAAATCGATATTTTGAAAAAAATTTCAGGTGTGGGTAATTTATACAACAAACGATAGAGCTCGGACGGATGCACTTCACTATGTGTCTCCTTTCACGAATAGTTGATATTTAAGGGAGTGGCTCAAAAAAGCCGCTTTGGAACGCTCTTAACGGCTTTTCCGGGAAGTCATCAAAAGACATGTCCGGTACTGTAGTGTTGGAAACATTAGGAGAAGAGAGCGCTTATTATGAAAAATACCAATCTTACGAACTTTGGTTGAGCCGTGACTCACGAACGGCACACTTGATGATTTCTTCGATTGGAACCTTAGAGGAGATTGCTCGTTCGTGCGCCTGAATGGAACCAGTTCCTTTTTGAATTCTGAACATCTAGGCTGTATACTAGTCTAAGAAGAGTTCTTGTCCCCGGAAAAACGAGCACTTTCGAGTGCACCAGTTTTCCTTCCTTCTTAGCTGTTACGTACATAGAGAAGATTGCCACTCAACTGCCACTTCGATTTCCTTTTCGCAGGTTACTTTTTGGTACAAAACCACCTTCTGAGTGGTTTCTGGTGTTGAGAAGGAACATGACATGACTGATATTTATTCGACAGCGTTTTCGTGTTGTTGAGTTGAAACTACGGAGTTGTTCCTTTATTACTACAATTTTACCAACCTTCCAAAGAAAAAACTCTCGTTAACTGCGATTATTTGTCTTCGGTCTTTCCTTCCTGGCATTCGCACGTCGACCATCTTGCATTGTTCGTTATTTGGTGTTTCATTTTGTTAATTATTATGTGGGTTTGCTTCCTGAAAATAGTTAAGCAACTTGAAGAAAAATTAAATGTAATCAATATCCTACTAACTAATTTGTCAACGCTGGGGTCCCGCCGCGATTGCTGTTACCGTACTCCCAGTGACCTATTTCATCATTTCCTCGCCGTCTTTTGCTGCATGCTTTTTGTTCTTCGTTTTACTTGTTATTATGAATGTTAGATATATGTTTCCTACTATTTATTAATTCATTTGGCGGACTGCAGGCCACTGAATGGCTGGTAATATCATGGGGCAGGCGTGGTGCAGTTTTAAGAGGGACTGGCACTCGCACGGTCGAGCGAGTTATCTCCGCCGGGCTATCCATTCCTTCCATCGCTCCGGGGTCGGGTAAATTATAACCTGGGATGGTAAAGATATTGACTTGGTATAGCGGCTGTCCCCCAAAAGTCATCGTATAGGCCGAATACGCATTCACCATGCATCTACGATTCTGAGTTGAATACGAATTCGCCGGCGCGTCTTTAGGGGACTGATCAACGCCGCCACCTTTAACGTTACCGTTGATATAATTGTAAATAAATGGAATATTTTTTCTCGAAGGGTAAGACGTTGATCAAATAAGATCCAAAAATGTGTAGTTGTGGGCTGACCCGAGTCTGCCGAGATGGCAGGTATTTGATTTGGGTGGGACGTGAAGGTAAATTGTTCGTCCTTGGGATGCGGAATAATTACCACCGCCGCTCTGAATACTAGGCGAAGTTTTATGGTAAACTTTTCCAAAACGCGGCTATTCAATCAATGAAGGAAGCAATTTACATTCATCGCATGTAGAGAAAAATTCAAAAAAGACATCTACAAGCAAAGAAGTTCCATCATGTTACGTCTAACCGTATACGTCAAAGCAAACAAATGCTGGTGAAATTTAAAAGTCGACACGACAGAAAACTCCAGTGTTACAGCTTCAGGTTCCCAGGCTATCAAACCTGTGTCTATCCGGAGCACTATGATCTTTCCATTTTTCGTTTTGCTTACATTTATTTTCCCAATGCTTTTTTCATTGGAACTTTTTTTCATCATATTACCGGCCAACGGTCTCATGGACGGTACATCTGCCTTAGGTGGGAACTGCGAAGTCCGGCTCGGTGTTGGGAATGTCGGGTAAACTTCGAAGCTCTCCAGTATTCTGTGTGTGGCTTTCGAGAACCTCGCTATGATTGACGTATCAGTCAACGTCTCAACCGCGTTACTTAGAAAGCAGAGCAGGAAGCACCGTCGAGTCGGACAAAATGGCTCACATATGAACGTAAAGCACCCAAGACATGGAAAGCCATTTATTCACTGCACCGTACATATGGCGGGTTTTGAAAGACTGCGTCGTAATCTCGACTTTTGCCTCGAAATATACCCCGAACGGCGCGCAAACCGATATTGAACGCGCGCCGCGGTTTAGACGGGGTATAGGAGGGGTCTCCGACACCTCGCGATGAGGCAGGGTTTCGGAGATCTCGACGCAAGACCTTTGTGTACTTATCATAAACTTCCCATGTTGAACGCTATCTCTCATCGACTCTGCCGTCTGGTTCTGGCCGAACCGCAGCGCAGGAGCATTTCTTCTAGCTGCGCCGCGGTTCTAAGCTAGAGCCAGACGGCGGAGTCGATGAGATGCCCGCAGTGAGTGCGATTGCCTCAGCTGCGCCATAAGCCGTCGAGGTCTCCGATACCCCGTTCTTCACGAATGAGAAGTGGCCGCAGATTCGCGGTATCGAATGGGTATAGCGCCGACGAGGTATCGGAAACCGCTCGTTGCATTCATGAATCCGGGCCCAGCTCTTCATCTTCTTATGAGTCCTGTCGTTGTCCTTGTTCATTGAGCATCCCAGGTAAACATAGGACTTCGTATTCAGATCCCTAGAATTCGATGTGTTCCCCTTCTAAACAGGAGTTCTTCGTAAGCTGTCCGCTTCCGGTTGCCATTCGAAATTTGGCTTTCGAAATTGGAGCAAAATTTGGCTTTCGGAATTGGAGCTATCGATAGCCAAGCACCCTCCGACTGCAGAAGCTGCACTTGTGAGCTGCCGACAACCGCTAAAAAGGCCCATCGACAGAGCTGCGCCCGGGTGGGGCAGTTGCCATAGGAGACATATGAGTACTCGTAAATGCAAACAACCGTGGCTTCGGCTCAGCCGCCCTCATAGAAATTGTCTGTCAGTGTCCGTTGGTGCTTCAATAGTTGCCAGAATACGGTAGTGTGGATTCTTTTCACTTTTTTCGCCCACTCGTAGACACTCGACCGTCTTGCTGCGTGTCGAGATGATTGTTTGGCTACCCTCGTTTTGACGCCGGCCGTTTGAACTACCAGTCCACCACGGCGCAGGCTTTCAGCACTCAGTGTTTTCTCGCCGTCGCCTCAACGACGCTCTCAAATATTAACAATTTCTTAGAGCTGAGTTTTCTTCGAAACAAGTCTGGTACCAATTTACTCGATTCCGGACGATGAAATGCCTGGTTAGCCGGGATCAATCGCACGACCGTGCGGGTGTCTCTATTCCACTCGTTGAGACAGCTCCCCACACAAGTTTGGTACCAATTTGCCCGGCCCTGAAGTGATGGTAAACTTGGTTAGCCCGGACGAGGACCGATGTACAGGTATATTTTTCGGGTATATTTCATAAACTATGAGGACCCGCGTGATGCAGTGGTAAGAGGCACTGCTGACACCCGCACGATCGAGCGATCGATCCCGGCCCAGGCTTACCAAGCCTTCAATCCCTCCGGGGTTGGGTAAATTGGTACCGCACTTGCTTGGGAAGGTAAAAACACTGACCTGGTATAGCGGTTGGCCCCCGCAAGTGTAGGCCTTTGTGTAGGCCAAATACCCCCATTGTGTAGGCCAAATACCACCAGTTCACCATGCCTCTACGATTCTGAGTTTAACGAAATGCGGCGGCGCGTTTTTAGAGAAATGATCAACGTCGAACACCTTACCTTTACCTTTATCTTTACCCAAGTTCTTCTGTGCCACACTTGTGGGATCGGATCAATGCTTTCGCCCTAAGGATGATTTCTATCGCTTATAAAGACGTTAGCCATTGGGTGGTTATTGGCGCTTTGGGCGGTTTCTGCTCAAACTATTGTTTTTTATAGTTTTTTGGCGTTGTTATGTTTCGATTCCTTACCTTACCTTAATTTTCTGATTTTCTGCTGTCGAATCTAGGGCTTCCACCTAGGCGACTGGACTGAACAACCATGATCATGAACTTTTACCCTCAAGCAGTCTCGCCCTCTATTTATATCTTTTTATCTGTCACGGAGCGTTGGTGGTGCAGTGGTAGGAGGTGCCACTTCCATCCGCACAGTCGAGCGATCAATCTTCCATTCCTCCCACGATTGGGTAGATTGGTACCAGACTTGTCAAGGTATGTGGAGATTGTACTCACTTGAACAGTGACTGTCCTCCGCAATCTAAATATGCATTTACAATTCTTCTACTGTTCTGAGTGGAAGACTAATGCATGGATCGTACCAGGGGAATTGATCTATTCCGACCACTTTGCTTATTATACTTTTTGTGGTCATGTACAGTACCGGACGTGCTGCAACGATAAAACGGCGGTAGCGTCGCTCCGGAGCGCCGAAATGCGCCGTTCCGGTGTCCACACGCGGTGACCCGGGCAGAGCCAACCGCAGTTCATTTGCGCCCCATGCTCAACGGGGCGCCACACGTGGTATCTCCTTCGAGCCACCCCGTGGGCCCCCTACTCCTGGCTTGGGACGCTAGGAAAGGACGCGGGATCTGAAATTCGAGGGGTCAAAAAAATCGACTGAAAACAAGGGTAACGAAGTTGGGAAAATTGTGTATGGAGGGATAGAGCTCAAGCTGCTAAGCTCGAATATATACTTATTTTTGCAAATCAATTTAAAAGAAGTTGTTTAAAAATGGCGAGTTTCGGCGCTCCGAGGAGCCGCTGCCGCCGTTTTATCGTTGCGGCGCGTCCGGTACTGTATGTTTCCACACGTGTAAAAAAACCAGGCAAAAAACAAAAATTTCGAAACAAACAGAAACTCTTCTCCCTAAGGACAAAAGAAAAAAACCAAAACAAACAAGAGCTAAACGGGATGACAAAACACAAAAAGAATCAGAATAAGCAAAACACTTAGTACTACTTACTTCACTTTCATGGGCTTTAAAACTTGGTATTTCATTCCGGGAGATTCTGGCGGGGGTGGGGAGGCCTCGTAGTCGACGGTGCGGTTATTTCCGTTCTTTTTTGTTGTTGTCGTCGAGCGATTAGCGTGTTTACAGTGCCGTGCATAAATGCTCGCCACGGCCGACTCCGTCGTCGAACGGACGTTCTCACAGACCTCAGCCACTGATGTCAATCATTCTCTTTGTTCTCTTTCTTCATACTTAGACTCATTTTTTTTCAATTATTCATTTGTTTCATCTAAAAAGCCAAGGTTGAATTGATAAATGTAATTTTTTTGTAATTTTTTCTTCTACCTAAACGGCCAGGATCGAAGTAAGATACAATACCGCTCACAACTTGTGTCCCAAAAAAGCGTTCTGAACGCTCCAGAACGTTTCTGAGACTTTTTCTTTAATATTGGGTTGCTTAATAATTTGAAAATAGGTGTAGACTCCTCTTCTCTTCTTGCCCTGACTTCAAAAATGTAGTCAGTTTTGTTTTTTTCTAATTCAAATGATCCAGCTATGAGCTGAGCTTTCTGGAGTTCCGCTAATTATTTTACGACCCTCCAAACAAAATTATTAAATAACCGAATATTAAAGAAAAAGACTGAAATACGTTCTGGAGCGTTCAGAACCTTTTTTTGGGACACAAGTTATGAGCCGTATTGTACATATCTTAATTTGATCCTGGCCGTCTAGGTGAATCAAACGAATAAATGAAAAAATTGTAGCGTATTTCCTGTAGGAAGAACTTCAAATCTGCCAAGCCTACTTTTACGCATAGTGCGTACAAAATTTACAATCAAAAGGGATGGAGATGTTTTTCAAGAACCTCACGATGCATTGAGATTCCCGGTAGAAAGCAGTTTGAGAACTCGTTTCTGGTGAATTTCAATGTTTATATCCTATTCGCTTTGTCAGTAGGTGGACCAGGTATATACAAAATTGCAATTTGCATTGTATCAAAAAAACAAAAAAAAACTATAAAAATAAAAACTACCATCGACAGTTGAAATTAGGCGACATTTATTTAAATCACACCGAACACTTTTGAATGGCGAGAATCTTATGGCGTCGTTCGGGCTCTTAGAGTGGACCGTATTTTGAGCCTGGTCTTTAAGATGAAACAGAAGAGTAAATAGACGAACGAGGGAGAGATCCAGGATGTTTTGTTTCGAGCTTAAAATACTGTTGGACTCCTCGTTCTTTTGTGAATGGAAAATTGCTTCAATTTTCGACTTTGCCATAACAGCATTGAATTCCCTCCTTTGGTACTCTTGCTGAATCAAAAAATCTTTGTTGGTTGATAGAAACCCTTCACGTTACTTAAGCAGCCATTACCATCCTTATTTTCCTTTCTTTTTTACTGTAGATTTTGTAGTCCCCAGATTCAAAACTGTCGCCATAGAGGTATTTGAATATCCTCTCCTAGCAAACTCAATTTAAGCTGATCACCTAGCGCAGTTGTTCTTTTTAGTTCGCACACAGCCAGCAGTGGAGGCCAGCGCAATTAGCGCGTGCTTAGTCGCAATCGCGACCCGCAGAAAATACGCCGCAATGGCTTGGCTGTTATATAAAGCGGTGATAGAGCATCGTATCCGTTCATTCCTGAACATATACTAAAATTGGAACAATACAGAGAAGATTAGCATGGCCCCTGCGCAAGGATGACACGCAAATTCGTGAAGCGTTCCAAAATTTTTTCCATTGCTTAATATTGTTCTTTATACTAGATGAAGGTTTACTCTATTATTCAACTATTTGCTTTTTTTTACTTAATTGTTGATTCTCTATACTTAGCAGGGAATTATTGTTTAATGCTGTTTCGATTTTACAAAGGGACAAGAGAGCCTCTATATTAGATTGACATTTATTCATCACCTAGACAAGAGGGAGGTCCCATAGGTGGATCTTAAGCCTCATAGGTGATTTTACCTAGCCATCGCACACGGACAGGTGAGATTATGGCACAATTCGATGGCTGTTGTATTTAAAACCATATAAAATGCATAAGTTTCGTTGATCTCGTTGAATGGTGTAATAGAAAATCTCCTTTACCCTGTAATTTTTTTGAGGAAGCAAATAATCACTTGCAACTTCCAAGTCGTGAAAGTTGGCTACAATCAGGGTAAACCTGTCCTCCATGGCCGTCAGTCGATGGCCCCATTTTGCCGTTGTAACTCGTTATCGTGACCTGTAAGGTATACGCTGCCCAGGCTTGGCCCTTTATATAAGGGTCCCAATGCAGACCGATCTTGTTCAATCCTGAACATATACTAAAATTGGAACAATACAGAGAAGATTAGCATGGCCCCTGCGCAAGGATGACACGCAAATTCGTGAAGCGTGCCAAAATTTTTTCCATTCCTTAATATTGTTCTTTATACTAGATAAAGTTAATCCTATTATCTAGCTATTTAGGTTTTTTTTTTACTAAATTGCTGATTCTCTATAGTTAGCAGGCAATATGCTTAATGCTAATCGAAGCTGTATAGATACAAGAGAAGCTCATATATTATACATGTTACATTATATTACACATATTGCATTATGTTATATGGTATTGGCATCTATTCATCATCTAGACAAAAACTTGCTATGGACATCTTATTTTCGTAGGATGGGTGTACAATAACGATGGGAGAACTCGGAAGAAAAGATGGTCCCAATCCTAGAAAGAATCACATACTCGCAATTGCACCGACCCAAGAAGTAGAAAAAATTTTG